>NQII01000180.1:270795-298440 GCA_002778355.1 Clitarchus hookeri | reverse complement strand
TGTACAACCTTACAATCCTAGGTTAGTTTAGAGCCGTACAATCCTAGGTTAGTTTAAAAACGTAAAATAGTGATTCACCCATCGTGGAGTTAGGGTCTGTTAGGTTAGGTGGCTACATGTTAGGAAATTCGTCGTACGTTAATGCCCCTAGTATATTCGTGTTCTACGTTATTAGTAGAGTCGAAATATACCACTTTCTGGAGTTTTTTTTATTATTTTCAGAAAAGCCCCTAAACTAGAAAATTACCGGAAAATGATGAAGAATGTCATTGAATTTATGCGAACAACAATTTCCATGTTCCAACATTTAACTGCTTAAAACAATGTAGTTAAGATTTTTGGTTAGAACACTGTAAAAGAAAGTGTTTTAAAATATTTTTGCACTTACCCTAATTTAATTTAGCTGTCAAGACCTCTATGTTAGGAGCCATACAAATCTCTACACTCACTCACTCCAATTAATTTTTATGCAAAATTGGTTAAATAAAATCAGTCAAAATATTTTCTTCCTATGAAAGGGTGAGTTGCAAAAATTCTAATTTAAACAAACTCCATCATCATTGATCAGCTAGCATTGGGCGTTGTATCTTGTATTAGACATGGGCGAGTAGGCCTCGCATGCATATGAAGAAGACGAAAATCATGACGTGAGCCCAAACTCACTGGTCTCTGTGACCGTTCGCTGTGCCACAATAAAACGACCGAGCACCATGCCAACGACAAGAACATCGGGCGTGGCTGTCAGCTAAAGTATCTCGGCGGTGTTTGGGAAAGCACCTGCTTCATCCAACACCCTGTGAGACAACTGACGGTCTCACTTTGATCCGACGACACCAAGACAGTCTCGTGGTTCGGATCCCAACCAACTGGCATGTGTGCTCACACGCTTATCTACACCATGAGGGCGTAGCACATGTGAAGGTGACACCAGGCTTCGTAGCGCCCCTGATTAGGACACATACGAACAACCGATGCTGTTATGCAACACTAAGTGTTTGTGAGTGTTACTGGTCCCCAAAAGAAGAGCAAAATCCTTCCCGGTTTATACAAAGTACAAACCACATGTAAAATGTGCTGCTAAACACAATTACAAATTATGTTATAGTGAAGTGTCAACGGCTTCACCCATGCCAACCGAAGTTTAGCCACCAAAGGCATTACCTGACTGGGGGCATCTCAGTTGATGCATTTTAGAAGCAATGGAGAGTGTAAAAGTGTACATGCTTATTTTTGCAGCAGTCAACAGGTCTATGGAATCGCATAGACATGTTTACAGCACTACATGTCTGTAAACCTAACAGCACAAAGGTATTGTCATGAATAATTAATTAGCTTGATTTGTATAAAGAATACATAAGCTTCTGCTCGGGACAATGTTCAGTCTAAATTTAGTTAAGGAATTTTTCCAACCGATGCATTGTAAACAATTAAGGGCCTAAACCTATTTTGCATTTCTTTTGTGCTCATGCATTTCCTACTACCTGCATCTTCACAGAAAATGGCTGGAAATATGCTGGCAGCCATAAGTCTGAAACTGGCATTCAACAGAGCAGGCCAGGTGGTTTGTGTCTCCCGGGCACTTCATCAACTTCTTTGACTTCCACAAAGAATCATAGTTTTAACTTATCTTTCGACCATAACAGTATAACTTAACGTAATTTCATCACCCGGGGTGAGCACCTCTCCACCTCCTGCAGACAGACAGCCTCAGGAGTGTATGTTCGCCTTTCTAATCCGGAGAGCATGCACTAATTTTACCCACATCAACCCCGACGGGCTTAGTGTGTCGAGTCTGCTGAACGACGTGAGCACCGTCAACTGGTTTGTAGTGTCGAAACGTCAATAAATAGCTGCCATCCCCAAGTCAGCATTTTGATTTAGAGACCTTGCCTCTCAAGGCATTTTGGGAGCTAGACCCAACAACCAGCCATTCTAAGGGTTTTTAAGTGTTTTCAGTGTAACATGTACTTTTACCAGTGTTTAATTGTCTTGTAGAGTGGTCTTACAACTCCGCATTTAGCTAATTTTATACCATCATAACTGCCTGCCTCAAAACTGGAACCCGTGACTAGCAGCATATCCACCCACAATTAATAACACTTCAATTAAAACATTAAGGATTGGGAAAACAGCCTACCACCTGGGTGCCTCGGCCATGACCCAAAACAGCAGTGCAGATGGTAAGAAATCTACAAGACGTCTCTGGTGAGTGTTTCCTGCCAGAACTCTGCATGAAGAATGGAGCAGCGATGATGTCACTACCATTTTTCAACTCCTACATCACGTCAATCGGTGTACTTTTTTTAAATTAAACAAAGATGGTGCTCCTTAGGTTTTAAGTCATTCTTAGGGGTGTACGAAAGGTGCAGCGGCACAGGGGAGCCTCGCGCTCAGAACAAAAAAGAGTTATTATTTCATTTTTAAAAAATATTCAAATATTTTGCATTCGTTTGGTTGCAGTGTACATATTTCACCGTAATATTTTTATATTTAAACAAGTTGCTTTATAAAATGCAAAATATTTAATCAACAAAATGTTTGGCGCTAGGCACGGTGACTCGAGACCAGAGAATGTTCGAATGTTGATTACATTTGGGGGAGGGGGGATCAACTACTATGGGAGGGAAGGGCCTCCCAATGAAGTTCTTGCTCCTGGCCTCACTTAAGCTAGCAACAGCTTTTGATAGGTTACTTTTGCGTTAACTATGCCACATGATGCGTACCTTCTACATTAGCCTGTTCGTCCCGCTACATGGGCCCAGCTACGACATGCCCTTTTCTAGGGAAATATTGACCCAAATGCGGTGGCCACTCCTCCTTTACTCCAGTGCCGGCTATGTGTGCTAGAATGCACCCCATCTTCGTTAATCTCCAAGCACCTCCAGGGTCAGACAACTGCCCTACTTTCATTCCCTCAAGAGACATCATTTGAGGGTGTGGTAATTTGGCTCGACAAACACCAGCAAGAAAAGTCCCCAGTAAGAATACTGCCGGGGAAATTTACATAGTGAAGGTCACAATAGTTAAGCTGCTCCAGCACCCTTCATTTCATGCTTATGTCCTCGTGTGTGTTGTACATCCAGTGTGAGTGTGTCGTCGACACATTAAAATGTAGGGAGTGTAAAGCCAGTGCCTAAACATGCTAATTTACAGCATCTGTAAAACTAGCTATGTTTTTAGCCGAATCAAGTTCTTCTGGGGTGATAATGTACTTGTCCACCGCGAGTCATCTGCTGCCAACCTCTAAGTCTGGGAAATGAGGGTTCAATAATATATTATAATTGTCCAAAATTACTTTGCTTAATAAATCTGGTACCGAAACACACTTTATTTTTACATGTAATTTACTAATGCAAATTAACCTAAATGGGTTTCTTTGTCTTAACTACTGTAAGTGTAATTGTACAGATGTCTTTTTGTTATTAAGGAGTTTATGAATTTTTTGAACTCACTTGCACACATTTGAGAGATCATCCTGGTGGACTCCACCATTTTGTTCTGGTTGGCTTCTAGTGCTTGACGGGAATGGCAATGCATCGTGGGTCTCAGGGCCCCAACATTTTTGTGCCGATCATTTATTCTTCAATAGTAATAACTTTGACAGGAACTCAATTCTTTCTCGTTCTGCCTGGAGAATGTGCCACTCCCAACCCTACCAGCTCAAATCGCACCAGAAATGTAATCACTTATAACTTTCCATTGGACACCTGCCAGTCTAGGTTGGTAACACGCTTCAGCCATTACATTTATGCAAGTGCCTCTAAGGAAGGTTGTTTTGGTGAGTAAAACCAGTGCAAATTCAGGTCTGTGTTTTATTTCACTGTAGGCTGCTTCATATTATGTAATTATTTTTTGGTGCTCTATCTGTAGCATTGCTGCAATCTTGAAATGGCAAATTAACCTACTGTGCTTCTGGCATGTGAGATGGCCGTTCAACAATATCACTCAACATTTAGTGGCGTATGAGAGGGCTAAAATTCTTGTTAAGGTAAGTATAATGGAAATATTTCATCATTACAACGACGCATCATTGCAGGGTGATCTCAGAACCAGCCACTTCGGCAAATAGCCCGCACCCTAAATTAGTCTCTTGCTCTGACACCCTTTAAAATTCTCCGACCACTTCTGAAAACCTGCTACCTTAAGTTCAACTTTCCTTCTCTCTGCTCCTTAAACCACTACATCCAGTCACATGGCACCATTCCAAGTAGCGTTTTTCTGCCTAAAATTTTTAATTACATAACCTTTTCCTATACCACTTTACTGACATCATATGGCTTTCCCAAGTGTGTGGCTGAAATTCTAATCATTCCTATGCCATGCGAAACCTGTATTATGTCTGACCTGAGTGTATGAGCCAAAACGTAATATTGCATATGCAATTTTCTATGTGTCATGTTTTCCTGTGCAAACGTTGTGTTTTTCGGCCAACATATCTAAAGTCCTGGTAAAATTCCTGCACTATAAATTCACAATTTCCACGCAATGAGGAAGTGGTCCCAGCATCAGCTCACACAGATTCCACGCCAACTCAGGAAATGCAACAGCAACATGGCGATCATCAGCTGACCACGCTACAACCCAGTTAAACAATGGTAACAGGACCAAATACCGCTTTATTGAGCAGCACCATCCAACCTCCCCTCTCTCTTTTATGTGGACGAAACAGCGAGGCGCAGCTGGTAGCATTCGTGTGTGAGGCACTACCCTCCAATCTACTCGCACGGGTCACCCTCTCACAGGCATGGCACAGTGGAGGCAGCTGCAGGTCAGGTGGTCCATTGACCTTGGCGAAGATCAGCTGGGTACAGACGTGGAATTTCCCTGCCAATTGCGACACGATAGCAGGTTGATATACTGACGTACCTCCAATGGCATAGTGGAACATCTGTGCTTGAACTGTGTGCTCCCACTGCCAAACCCAGATCCATTCACATTAGTGTACTTTCAATTTTGCACCTATCAGTGTGACAACCCAGTGGAAGCCCAGCAACTTTGTTGGGATATTGACATAATTAAACTTTAACTGTGCTCCGAGACAGTGATGTGTACACCATGAGCCAAACAGCCGATTTGTGTGACTGCTGTGTGAGACGTCGTCAGGTCCAGGATGCCATCGATCCTGTATACGACACTGTGAGCTGCAAGTTCTCCATACTAAAAAGTCAACTACACCAACCAAATTTCGGAGAACGGTTTGGAAATTCAGCAATGTGTAATGGTGAGACCGACTAAGCCAAGCTACCCTTGTATACACTCGGTGCCACCGAGCATATCACAAGTGCATGACAGCAAACACCATCAATCCAGAAATTTTCTTTTAGTGTGTGCAGTGTCAGGAGCTGCCATGCTGACCTGTCATGTTCTCCACAGCAGCACAACCAGCCATCCTCAGTGTCACCAGCCACAATCAACCTGAACGATGTCAACAAACCAACTGCTAGGAATCAGACACAGAACTTATGTGCTGTTACAATTGCAGACTGAGGGCCCATCGATAATGCCTCACAAGGAATGAGTGGTGTGATCCTGGGAAAGAGTGTTTTGGGTGTCGACAGTGTATGCCACAACTTAGTTTACTGCCACTGCAATGCACATCCCAGGGTGCGCGCAAACTAGTCTGACCTCCCACCCTCCACCAGCATATTCCACACCAATGCTCCACGTGGCAGATGATAAATGAAATGCTAACATTTACTCACTGCTGGGAAAATATTAGCAGCATTTTTATGGTCCATTTCTGGCATGCCAACTGTTGTTCATTTCTGGGGACATATAAGAAGCAAACATGTGGGCCACTCATGGTATACCAACTGTGACTTACTGCCGTGGATGTATTAGTAGTATGCTAATGGGCTGCATAAGGCATGCCAACTGTTTATGTGTCATTTATGGCAAGCCGACTATATGTTCTTGTGCAATAGCAAATAGTATATGTGAATTCACTTCATATATTGCTAGTAATAAGAAAAATTAGTTTTTAGACTGGAAACCTGCAAAGCATAACACATAAAAAATTATTCATTTTACATTTTAAATTCCACCTGAAAGTAGCCCGAAACTAAACTTTTAAACAAAACACAGAAATCCCAGTATTGACGCGTGACACTTACTTTAATTGTCTATATGGCCAAGCTAATAATGCAACGTGTATGTTTAGAAAGTATACAGATCTAAATAAACGTTTTTATATTAATTCGCTGTAGAGTAGTTGATAGCATTCGTCCTGGGTTCGATTCCAGGTTCTTGCAAAGGAATTTACTAATTCTGAAATAATTCTGAAGATAACATATATGAATATGGTAAATAAATCAATATAGTAACACAAACCAAGTCACCCATGTGCCAGTGTTTTTAAATAATCAGCAATGCAACACTTTAATTGATACAGCATCATCGCATAATTTTGTTCGTGTAAACTTAGAAGACATGTGTTGAATAAAACTAGCCAACCAAACAGCTAGCCACAAAAACCAAAACTGGTGAAACAATATTGGAGGTAAAAATAACAGTGCACATTGAAACAGGACAATGAAACAACTACAGAATTTTTTGTTTCCAATGACTTGCATGAAGATAAAAATACTCAGAATACCATGGCTGACTTAGCAGAATACCATAGTCGAACCCACTGACAGGCGAATACGTTTCGATCAGCAAGAATGCCGGGCTGCATACAACTTGGACCCCCGGACCTCGAGATAGGTACCGGACATACAGATAGACGAGATAGACCACACTGTACTGCGCGCATACCTTGCTTAATGTCATATAGTGCCTGCTTACCTAAAGCCGTGGTGTTTTGGCCACAGGCAACCCCGTCTAGCGCACAAACATGACAGAACATGATTGCTTTAATGCTGTCTCATCAACACAGTGATAGGAGATGTTCCAGGATGAAAGTTGGTAAGTGGGGTATTATTATAGAAATGAATTCTCTGGGCGATGGTAAACTGTCAAGAGCAAGAAAGAACAGGCAGTGGGCCTTTCACCAATGTGGCCTTCTCCTGAAGATCCCTGTTGATGTGATGATGTCGAATATGGTGATGGTTTCAGATTGTTGTAGATATGCATCATTTTCTACCTGGGAGGGTGTAAGCCCTCCTCATATACCACAAATGCGAGGCTGTTTGGGCCTCCTTACAAAGCCCATAATTTGCTGTACTAATGTTCGATGTCGGTGATACCGACAGTGTAATAATGATGAATAAGTTTGGAAAGAATTATTGAAGTGTGAACACTCTTAAGAAGCCGTGAAGCTACCTGGCTTGTGAAATGAAACAAATGAGAGCAGTTAATTATGTTTTACTCACATTTTGACTCTGGAGTGTAAAATAAGTTAGGAGTAGTTACACCACTGGGCGCTGTGAACCAGCAAAGGGATAAAGGGACTACTTGTAGGCACAGAAAGTAAAAAGGGTTCCAGAAACAATTAATCTATTCATGCTAAAGTGATATATGACATAAAAAGTTGAGGTGCCCGGGAGCAGCACTGCATAATGCCCTTCTCTTACGTGCAGATAATTCTGACTGATAATCATGGCAGCAGGCTAATCGAAGGTCAAAGCAGCCTTGCAACAAACCTTTTCGAAAAGCAATAAGACAATATAAAATAAAACACAAAATAGAAAAATTGGGAAAATCACAGGTTTTATTAGAATC
The DNA here is from genome assembly GCA_002778355.1 of Clitarchus hookeri. Classification (NCBI taxonomy): domain Eukaryota; kingdom Metazoa; phylum Arthropoda; class Insecta; order Phasmatodea; family Phasmatidae; genus Clitarchus; species Clitarchus hookeri. Next base: position 290,778 of record NQII01000180.1, on the reverse strand, counting down.
TCATAATCACTTGAAAGAACAATTATATAACAGTTCAAACTTGAAAAAAATACAGTGGTTGGCAATCGCCCTACAGAGACATGTCACGGTAATGAAATTGCGAGATGTATTTCAGAGTTTCTTATAACAACTAATTACAGGAACGCTTACAACTGAATACAAATAATTAAATATCAAACAATATAAATGGTAAAAGAAATGTGGCATCAGGATTCTGTCATCACTCGCTCCACCTTGCTTTGGCTATACTGGTGGGATGAAGGGATACATGTAGGGTCACTGGCCTGCTGTTACTGGTATTACTCCATTGTGGCCTTCATTTGCCCCACATTTTCTCAACCGGATTTGATTTTAGAGGTGTTCAGCCCACCTGAACGAGCATGCCACCAAATGTTACCTCTTGGAGGCATGAAGGCAGGATGGCTGCTTGTTGTTGGTGGTAGCATGGTGGCTCGGCTGGAATTCTTCCAAAATGCTGCTCTCAGTTGGCAGTGTTTACAGCATCTGCCCATAGTTCAGGCACTGAGAACCTGGCAGAGAGGCTGCATGAGCTGTGCGGGGCAGTAGGATGAACGGATGTTGGAAACTGGGAATGTGGCACATGTCATACCCCCACCCCCTCGTTAGGAGGCCATTCGCATACAGCAGACCGATGCTCCCCTGCAGCACAGATAGTGGCTTCAAGTTGGCAGTGATCGCAGCCCTCGCCAGGGATGCAGATGGTAGGGGCCCCAGGGATGAAGTTATAGTAGTGAGGTTGGTTGGATACCCAGCGATATGGTGCTGCAGCTGCATTAGTAGGAGGAGGAGTTCCTCTGCAGGCTGGGTAAGTCACACATGGTGGATGGCAGAGCTGCTTGGAATGGTGTGGGGGCGAAGAGCCATCTTCCATATCTGTCTTATCACTGCTGCTGGTAGCTGAAGTGGGGCGATGCCTGCGACATGGTCGCAAGAGATGCAGGGAGGGTGACTGGTCCTCTTCATCATTTCACATGGATGTGCACACCAAGTGGTCTGGTAGGGCCTTGCTAGCTGAGGTATATGAAAGGCATCTTGAAGGCTTCGCAGTGTAGCTAGTAAGGGGCGTCACCAGCAGGTCTGAATTCCCGACAGGTGGCCCTGATCGCGTGCATTAGGCGGTATTGTCTTGGATGGGTGTCGCGATGGAGTACATCGTGGCACATGCCATCACGGCGCAGGGCGCCTCGATGCTGCTGTCCAGTGAAGCACGTACAACAATTCCATTTTTGCTGGCGAGAAGTGGTGAGGAACCACCAGGGGGTGACCTGTCATCTGCTTTCCTAGAGGGTGTTGGGATGCTGGGTATATCAGGCACGAACAGGCGGCACATAGTGTTGCCATCACTGGACTCTGGTGCCAAAGCATTTGAGTCAGTAGGTTGCTGTGCGGGCAGTGTGTTAACAGAATCTGCTAGCTAAGACTCGGATATGAAGGGCACTGTGGCACCTGATGTTGCCTCTGTGCAGTTTAAGACATCACGGTGGATAGGAATGGAGCACTTTCTGGCCACACGAACAAGATAGGTGGTTTTCCGATGCGACTAAGCACTGTGTGTGGGCCACTCCACTTTGGAGCTAACCCAGCAAAGACAAGGCCTGGTGTGCACATACATACACCTTTTGGCCTGGCTGAAGGTCAGCTAGTGGGCGAGTGGTAACAGGAATCCTCTGCACGACGTAGCACTGTTGGTTGTCGTGTGCTTCCTGTATCACATGCTCCCTTCATTATATGAGTACTCCACTGCTCTCCGGTTTCGTTGATGTGATCCCTGAATACTTGGGTGTTCTCGCCGAGGAGGGCGAGTCGGTTATCTTGAAGTATTTCAGCTGGCATCTTGCCGGTAGAGAGATTGGTTCGTGTTTGAAGGGCGAAGAGGGAAGCAGGCAGGTGTTCGGTCCAGGGAGCGTGTTTATCACCCACATGCAGACGTATTTGCTTCTTCAGTTCCTGATTATGCTACTCAGTTGGAATGGCATGTGGCTGATAAACAGAAGTGGTCTTAAGTAGCACTCCTCACAATAAAAACTGCAACAGCAGATGCTCTAGTGGCACATGTTCTCTCCATTCCTCGTCAGAGTATGTAGTTGTATCTGCTCTAGTTAGTTTTTGTGTTGTTTTGGCTCCCTTTACGAGGCAGTCATAATGCGGCGCCTAGGTGCGGTGTTTTTAAGTATGTGTTTTTCTAAATTCGATTTTGGCACCAGCCTTGTAGGTTTTTTTTTTTGTTTTAACATGTAAGAAGATTCCCCCTTCCCTTTTTCACTCTGTGCGGAATGTTCGTCCTGCAATCTTTGAACATTAACCTTTTCCTGACTTGACAGTAACATTTTCCTGATAACAGCACACGAAAAATGCAACCATTGATTTCGAGGCTGGCTTTTACAATGCCTACGGACTTCAAGCGCGCATTTACTGTAGTCGTGTATTTTTTCCCCCTTCGAATTGACATTCAAATGCTCATATAATTGGATTTGTCAGTAAAAAATGTAAATTTCAGAACTAGCTGCTTGCTATTCAATTCTAACTTAGTATTTCATATAGTAGTTGCTTGTGCTAGGTTGTTTGTTTTTTTGTCCCTTTTTGACTATTTACCTGCTCTCTCAACAAAACTGTATATAAAGCTCAATGAAATATAAAACATTCGTGATCGCATTCTTGCTAATATCTCATGTCAAGTTTCAACTGTGTATATGCAAGTAAAATAGTTGTTTCAGTGAAATATAAAATATTTCTGGCCAAATTTTGGCAAATATAAATAATGTCAAGCTTCCAGTATAAATTTGCTGTCATATAATGCAAATTTGTTCATGCATGCCACACATGAAGTGATGAATAATTTTCTTGTTTTCTGTTTTGAAATGTTTAATTTGAAAAGAAAACAGTTTAAAAATTATCTCACATCATTTTAAAGTGTGATATTGTTTGTTCGTTCACTATTAGTCCATATGCTCTTACACCACATCACCTTTGTTGTGCAGCCTATCTTCTCTGAGCATACTGTAAGGCTGCCTGAATTAAAGTCAAACTGTAATATAAATTTAAGTGGCGGTGTTAAAACAAAAATTTTAAAAATTTACTAAACACAAGCAGCAGTACAATAGCAAAGCCTATCTCCACCTGCACGACATGAAAAAGTACCTGTGATATTAAACTGTGAATCACCTTATTAAATGATGTTTCTGGTAATTTTGGCACAGCCGACAGATTAGAGATAATTAGTGGCACACCCACCAATGGCAAATAAATTTAACTGCCACAGCTGAACAGGTGACACGCATATGCTCAAGCGCAGTGGCGAGGAGAAAGGGAAAGATATACAACCAAGGAGATAGAAATAGGAAGGTTCGATGTTAGCACCGAAGACTCTTTGACCTCAATAGGGACCAGTTAAAAAAAAAAGTGCTGTATTGAAGGTGTAACCTTACCCTCTAAAGAGTGTATCGATGTACAAAACTTTGAGTAAAGTCAATTATTAGACAGTTCAAAGTGCAACATCACTGAAGATTAGGAAAACAGTACAATAAAGATGAATGGGTACATAACAATACTGAAGAACATCTCTACGAAAACCAATAACAACCACCAAGTAAATGAAGACTATATTGATAGAACAGTTATTTTTAATGAGATGGATATCGCCTGTGAGCCCAATTCATGTAGTTATTACAGCACAGCTGAGCATTTCCAAGTCAAGTTGATTTAATCAGAGTGCTTCTAGTAATTTTTCATGACCTCTCAGCATAATTAGAAGAAGGTGATATAATTAACTATGTGTTTTTAGGCCATTCGAATTGCCTACCCACACCCTTCTTTCGCGTCGACTTGTCAGATGATAAAGGCGCGGATGTGCTAATAAGGGTTTATCATGCTATGTTAATAATTCTCGAAAATACTGTGAAGGACAGCATGCCACATAAATAATATTACACAAATGTCATTGTTCAATGCCATCCTATGTGCCAGTGTTTACTGTATTGTGTGTTTGTCTCCATTTGCTAATGAGTAGTATTTTTCACAAAATTTACGACAATTCAGGCTGTCTTCAGCCTGGCCAAACACTATGATGACAAATCTGAAACAGGTGCATACTGAGGGTGGTTGTGCTGCTAGCCACTCCCCAGGCTTCACCCTTTTTGTGCATATCATGCAGTGTCAATAACTGTAATATACTGTGATATATTTATTTCTCTGCCTGGGTATTAGTGCCGCTTCAATCCCTGCAGGCTCATGTACCCAGAGGCTACACTTCCACATAATTTTCATCAACCCAATGGTGTACTCGTTTCGTCAGTATAGGCTATCAGTAGGCATTATTGCTGGTCCCATTTATGAAAGAGCCAATCAGCGTGGTTGTCTTTCATATGCAATATACCACGACTATGCAAACAATGTTTTTGTATGCTCTTTTCTACTACAGCCACTTCACAATTTTGCTGGGACATCGGGGCCCTGACCTCGCTGTTCACCAAGTGTATTTGTTTCTCCTCTGACACATTGTTTGGAAAAATCATGTTCGCAGTTGTATGCGATGGCATTTAACACCCTCAATCTACATTTACTGACAATAGAGGGGGCCACATCATAATTAGAAAGGCATGAAATTAGATTTCAAACATCGTCATCTGTTCGTACTACTACCCGCAGATTTCAGGAGAAGCCACATGTGTGAATATCCCACATCCGCCTGCATCTCATGCTGTACAGCTACCGGCACCCTAACAACACCATCACTGCTTCGGGCAAACCTGCCCTAGCCCAACAATAACCATATTCTCCCACTCCTTCGAATCTCAAGACCTCGCTGTCAAGAACCACCCAAATATCTTCACTCACTCCATTCTCCCTTGTTCCACATTAAAAGCAATTCGAAAATTCTAGGATTGAAAATTAACAGAGTGCAACCCTGGTGCCTGCTGACATCTTCTTGGGCACCATAGAGTATAATGTTGCATCTTCTAAGAGGCAGGTGGTTGAGAGGCAGCTCACCAACAAATTTGCACTGCCAAAGTTCATAGTTCAAAATGAAGATGCAAATGAAAGGACCAATAAGGGGACATCGAAGAGGGAAATACTAGGACTGCAGGATGGCGATACCGGATGACTCTTGAAGGCGATGCCTACCATAATTGGCCTGAAAGGAATAAAAAAACAATTACAATAGAAAAGAGCAGTAAGAATAAAGAGGAAGACAAAGAAGTAAACACAACATCAGGTACTATAATAGGGTTCAGTCAAAATATACCAACAATAATAATATCAAACAGAGAATTTACAAAAAATAATAGGGCGAAAAACAAATTACAGAAAACATTAATATCGGTAATATACAATTTTAAATAAGCAACATAAGCCTACCTGAATTCGTCAGTGGAGTCATGACACCTTTACGCAAATGTATTTGCATTTAAAACTTTACAGAATACTAATGGCTTCACAATCTTAGGGATAAGCCTTGAGCCGACCTCCCTCGCAGCATCACAAAGAAATAAATTTTTGCATAACACCCATTCCGCTACAGAGAATGGAATATACATACAGGAACTGTCAAGTCTATCGGCTACCTCTGCCTTCGCTACAGTCAACCAATGAGCAACTTCACCAAGCAAACGAACTTGGTCTACATCTGAGGGATAAGGGGTGTAAAATGATGGAATCTACGAGATGTTCAATAAGGGATGAGTAAGGTGGCATCTCAGGATAGGGAGGGAGGAACTCTAGTAGTGTCATGTAACACACATTATTAAGCCCCAAATTAAAAAATTCTAAATCCCTATCCCACAAGACAAAATATGAAGTATAGGTTGATCTAAAATTAAGTTTTAAAAGCCTTTCAATTTTTATTGAACCATTCCACCTGATTCCTTTAAGGAAAAAGGGACTAAACGCATAGTGCGTAGTTACCCACTGAAGACTGATTCCACCAGAGCGATGAACATTTTCCACAGTTGCTCTGAAAAAGCCTTGAGGTAAGAGGCCCAAATTTCGTCGCCAACTTCGTTTTGCTCTAACTGATGCTTAATCTTTAGAATATAACAGTATAATGTAATGCAGTAAGATAGCTGAGACATTTGCCTACATGCTTATTAGTGTACAACATAAATTCACAAACATGCACTTTCCAATTAGTGGCCCTAATTCCACCCCCTATGCATAAATTTGAATTAAGCACTGATAAAATGTAAACATGCAAATATGAGTTACACAACATTAATAAGGACTTTATTGTTAATGTGACAAACAACAAGCAAAAGATAACTTTAAATAAATTGTAATTAGGATAATACAAAATGTAATTGAAAAATAAAAATATAGAAAACAAAATCAGTTAACTCTTATGATCTTAAGACTAATTTCAATTCTCAGTCAATAGCATAATTTTTTTTTTATGTTATCAGTCACATATCCAAAAAATTCTACAAATTATCTGTTGTTATATGTCACATGGTGTACACAACTTGTGACACCACTGATGGCACTTTGTATGTGAAATCAATTTTCCACCGAATTTGTCAACAGAGGAGAGTCTATCACAAAATTGGCAACAGCCAGAGTCATAGACATCCTCATTGCCACGTGAACCTTCATTGTGTGGCTTTCTTCGTTTCTGCTGTCGACCATACTTTTTTTCTGAGCAGCTGATTTGATTGGTTGGGAATGTAACAAGGCAGATTTGGAGACTGAAAGCAAAGTATTGTGGTTGGCTTGGATTTTTTTGATGTTTTCTAAAATTTTTTAGGTTCATTTGGAGGTTGGATAGAAGAAACAAATGAAATTTTCTTTCGAGAACACGTTGATGGCTGGCCTTCAGCTTTAGGTTTATTCTCTGTAGTACCCTGAAATTTTCCTTTGTGAGGTGTTCTCATTACTAGAAATGCTTCGCTACGCTTGTTGGATGTTGAAGGCAAAATGGCTGGAACATCTTAATGTCTATTGAAGAGATAGTCTGGAATGGAGGTGATCCACATGTTAAACTGGGAGCAACTGCTGATGAACCTTTAGGTGTTGGGCGAGCATTAGATGTCGGAGGGTGCTCCAGATGAACATAGTTTAAGCTTGCAGTGACTGATTGATTTCCTGTCAAATGGATGACAAGGTCGATGTCTTGGAAGATGTATGGAATTAAAGGCTTTCTAAACCCGTTTATGGCTGTTGACAGAGCTGCACCTTGCACATAGGCTTCTCTAGACAGCGAAGCAACCTAAGTTTTGTGACAATATGGTTGGGATTATTTTATAGCCAATTCTCAACAACTTTCGCATATTAGGTTTTCAGAGGAAACATGAAATAAACTTACATGGGTTGCATCTTGGCTTTAGAGTGTGGCTGTAAGCACTTACTGCAGGCCATTTTCTCGGGCTGATTTGATAAGACGGGTGTTGCATGTGTGTGAAAAGTTGCCATCTAAGACAAGAACAATATGCTTTTCTTTACTGGGCTTCACTATGGTAGTGAAATGTACCAGCCACCTGGAAAAAAGGGGGCTGCTAATCCACCCACTTTCAGAAAGTCCACATATCGAACCAGGAGGTAGGTGCTCCATCTAGCAGTTCCACCTGCCACTACTTCTGGGGAAATATTAACATGGGAGAATTAACTGCCCTGCTGCAGACATGAAACAGGCTGCAGTGACTGTCGCCCCTCGTTCTGCAGAAGCCATCTTATATACTTCCTTTTTTTTTTTTCCTTTTGGTGTTATTATTTTGGTTGTTTTATGCTGTACAACAGAAATGCCTGTCTCGTCTACATGGTTTGGGCATATAACCAGCCTACACAGTAATCAAAGTAGACATGTGACCTACATGAGAGCTTATGGCAGGTAAGTCCCCAGCATGAATGAGCTGGTGGTATTGGGTGCGGCACAGTTCCAGGGTGAAACGAAATACTTACCTTTGAATTATGGTACAAGTCAAGTAACAACTTTTGAAAACTAAAAAGTAATTGCTGCAAAATGTTGAAGACCCAGGAATGGTGCGAGACACATATGCCCCCACACATGCGTTGACCAGACTGATTCAACATGGCATGACTCGCCAAGGGTTAGAGAAAATACAAGTACACTTTTATAAGAGGAAAACAAAACACAGAAAACACACACCCATCGTGGAATTATACATGGAAAACTCTACAATCAAATAAAACAAATATGGTGACACTATATTGTCGTAGCAATGGAATTCAGAACAGCAACGGGGTTGTATTTCCCAGTCTGTCACTTGTGTTTTTGGGGCACTTTGCACTAATAATTAACATAGACGAAATTAAATTACACCCTGAGTTTGGAACATTTAAGGGTGGCAACTGGGTGGCTCGTAGTAGGCAAGTCCACCATTCCCCGGGAGTGTAGGGCAACCATGCTAGATTACCGTAAAACAATGATAATTCATGGCTTCATATGCATTATCGTGATTGTGCTATGGCACAATGAACTACAATTTGGCCTGCTGAAATCACACACTCTCACTTCACGTACAACACACCCATGAGGCACGACTTGTGCCCAGTAGAGAGTATGTAGTTGCTGCGCAATGGTGACATGATGAGCGGGCTAAGGGAGGAGGGACGCCACATGCGTCAGAATTACTGGGTATTTCATTACGGTGTTTGGTAATAATCTTATATGGATATCCAAAAATTATGGCTCTGTTAGTTGATCTAGTACAGAGGATGAGTATGTGGCACTGGTAACTGCTGCTGCAGAGTGTTTATTTGTTAATAAATTATAAGCTGAAATTTTAGGTTTAAATGATGTTGAAATCACTATCATTGAGGACATGTATAAAAGTGGCCAGTACCCTAGAATCGAAAAGATCCAAACACATTGATATAAGTACCATTTTATAAAATAACTTATACAAGTGAGAATTTAAATTTTTTTTTATGTTGATAGCAATAGACAAATAATAGAATGTGTAACTAATTATGCATCTTAATTTAAGTTCGAAAATTTGTCTGTTTTGGAGGGGAGTTGTTAAAGTTCAGTATTGACTGCTTAAATAAATATTCCCCTGCTTTAATATGTAATTAATATTTTCTAATCATATCTTATTGTTGTTAAATATTTTAGAAATTATTGCAAACCTGTACTGCTAGATATAAAATTTGTTGTAAGCAGTGCAAGATACAGCTACTATGATAGACATGGTGTGTATAACTGCTCCTTGTTCCCTCTGTACTTTGATTATTTGTAACAACATTTACTTAATCTCATTTACGAAAACACTTTATTTGCTGTTTCGTTTACGAACAACCTTAAACCACATCTTACAAGAATATTCTAAACTTACGATTCGTCATAAACACAATACTTCCCTCAAACAATCAGTAAACAAAATGCATAACTAAATTTCACACACTTTATTGCCGGTGCCATTAATTCGGAGCGAATACATGCAGAGTGAAGCCATTTGGCGTAGGTTGACCTTGGACCCTATCATGCATGCACCATAATTTAAAACATCCTAGCTCCATTCGCTTGTTAAGAGAAGTGCTTTGAAAGACCATCGTTTAGTGTGTGGTCGTCGCATTCATCATGGAAGAGAAAGTTGAGCAGAGAATCTGCTTCGAATTTTCCAAAAGTTTGGTGATACCTGTGAAGAGACTAACACCAATTTGCAAAAAGTGCATGAGGAGGAGTATTAAGCAGCAAAACTGTAAAAACATCGAATACATAAGATAAGATGTACGGGAAAATCGTCGAATCACCGCCAGTGAGTTATCGGAAGAGCTAAACATTAAGTTTCGGTTCCGTTCAGTCAATTCTTACTGAAAAGGTGGGTATGGGATGCATGGCTGCCAAGTTTCTGCCAAAACTTTTCTTGGCTAATCAAAAATTAAACTGGCTTTCTGCTGTGCAAGAGCTCATTGTGTCGAGAATGACGAAAAATTCTTGAAAACGGCCATAACAAGGGTCGCATCTTGGGTCTGTGGGTATGGCTCCAAAACGAAGGCTCAGTCTTTGTGGTGGAAAACTCATATCTACGTACATACATACGTACCTACATACATACTATTGTAATAATATCCAAATAAATATGCATTCACTACCTATGCTGCCATCTGTTGTAGACTGATGTGTACTACTGTATCTGTGGTTATGTGTATTGGCCGATGTGTACTACTTTATGTATGGTTATGTATATCTGTGGTCTAAAAAATTCTTCTTATTTGGTTCTGCACTGAATAACCAATGTGTTTTAATATGTTATGGGTACAGACCTGTTTAAAAGGCGAAATTACCAGTTAATTAAAGGTTTATTACATTGGGTTGTGCAAGCATGGCTTCGCATTTCATTGCTAGTGTGCCAAAATCAAAAGGCAGGGCGAATTATGACGAATGGGCTTTTGCGGCGGAGAATTTGCTTATCTTGGAAGGAATGTCCTATCTCATCAAAATGGAATCTACAGACAGCGCAGCGGCAGATAGTGACGCAAAAGCAAAAGCGAAGCTGGTGTTAACGATTGACCCTACTTTGTACGTTTATATTAAAACTACGAAGACAACAAAGGAGTTATGGGAAAAGTTAAAATATATGTTGGATGATAGCGGTTTTTCGAGAAAGATAACACTATTTAATCATTAAATATCTATCAGGCTGGAGAATTATGATTCAATGACTTCGTATGTGACTCAAGTTATTGAAACATCGCAGCGGCTGAGTGGAACAGGATTCGAAATAAATGAAGAATGGATTGGATCATTATTATTGGCGGGATTGCCAGAAAAATTTTCACCTATGATCATGGCGATAGATCACTCGGGTATTCCGATCAACGCAGATGTCATAAAAACAAATTTGCTTGATATGGAATCGCCAGGTATGAGTGAAACAGAATGCAATGGGGCTTTTACAGCTAAAGGCTGGCATAAGAACAAAACTGGCAACAATAGCAAGAATTACTCTGTGGCTAGATCATCAAATTACAAAGTGACAGATGGTAAACAAAACAAACAAAACATAACTTGCTATAAATGCAAACAACCTGGACACTATAAAAATCAGTATACTTGAAAAATATGATAAATGCAAGCAATCCAGTGCATTTAATGCAGTATTCCTGAGTGCAAAGTTCAGTAGTTCGGACTGGTATGTTGATTCGGGAGCAAGTACACACATGCTCCCACTCTGAATAAAAAGTGGTTGTCGAATGTGTCGAGCAAACCTCGTGTTGAGGAAATAGACGTTGAAAATACAGATAAAATACCAGTTGAATGTAGTGGTGACGTTTCTGTCACCACGATTGCGAATGGTATCGAGTATGAAATACCAGTTACGGAAGTATTATACATACCAAGCTTAGCGACTAACTGTCGGTCAGTGAGCTAATGAATAAAGGGATTAAAATATTGTTTGAAGAACAGCGATGTCATATATATAACAAACAGAACGAGCTAGTAGCTACAGCGGATTTAATCGAGGGAGTATACAAGCTAAAGACTTTGGAAGTTGGGTGTTTGTTGACATTGGCTACAAGTACTGTATGCCACCGGAGATTTGGACACATTAATAGCGAAGACCTCAACAAAATGAATGAAGATGCTGTGGTTGGAATGTCATACAAGGTCAAGTCTCACATTAGCAAGGAAACATGTGTGGTTTGCTGCGAGGCAAAGCAAGCGAGGCTACAATTTTGTCATATTGGTGGCAGGAGCACAGAGGTACTTCACAGGGTGCACACAGATCTTTGTGGGCCGATGGAGATCAATTCAGTAGGAGGCTCGAAATATTTTTTGCTGTTTGTTGATGACTTTAGCCGGATGGGTTATGTTAATTTTTTTAAAACTTAAGATGAGACCTTTAATTAATTAGTGGAAAATCAAACTGGCAGAAACATAAAAGTGTTGAGAATGGATAATGGTTTAGAATTATGCAGTTAGGAATTTGAGAAGCATTTACAAGATGCAGGGATTGTACATCAGAAAACCAATCTGTACACACCCGAACAGAATGGCCTGTGTGAACGACTTAACAGAACAATTGTTGAAAAAGCCAAATGTTTGTTGTTCGATGCAGATTTAAAGAAAAATTTTGGGCAGAGGCGGTGCACACTGCAGTATATCTGAGAAACAGACCTTTAGCATCAGGGTTGAACAACAGAACACCGTTTGAATTGTGGACTGGTCAGAAACCAGATGTCAGTAACTCACGCATCTTCGGCAGTAAAGTCATGGTGCATGTTCCCAAACAAAAGCGTTTCAAATGGGATAAAAAATCAACACAATGTGTTCTTGTTCGTTATGCTGAAAATGTCAAAGGTTACATGTTATACAATCCCAACAACAATGATAAATCAACCAGTAGAGAGACAGTTGTGATTGAGGAGGGGATACAAAAGGAGATGCCTGTAAACATCGAGACAGAACCCCAACTGAATACATGTTCAGTGGTGGACAGTAACATAACAGCAGAAAACATGCAGCAAGATGTTGTAAAATAATGTTCTGATGAATCTGCAGAATATTCTGATGAAATGGAATTATTTTATGTATGTAATAAATTAACCATAGTTCCTGATGAAGTTCAAGAGGAAATTGCTCCAACCTATGATGAGTCATCGGATCAGACATCTTCAGTTGCTTCGCAAACAAAGCGGATCAGGCATGCCAGACAGATATGGCTTTGGTAATATGTGTGTGACACATGAGCAGGAGAACAGCGGTGGAGAAATTACACTCGATGAGGCATTACACGGACATAAAAGCGTACAAAGGAAGGTGGCAATGGAAGAAGAACTTCAATCATAAGAAAATGAAGCTTGGGTGTTGACAGATGTTCCTGAAAATTGTGCAGTGGTTCAAAGTAGGTAGGTGTTTAAAAAGAAAGTGGACAGTGAAAATGAAGTGCGTTTTAGAGCAAGGCTAGTGGCGAAGGGTAATTCGCAGCATGCTGGCGTTGACTATGAGGACACTTTTTCACCAGTAGTGAGGCATTCCACATTGAGGACGTTGTTTGCTTTAGGTGTGCAATTTGGTTTGGACGTTACACATTTGGATGTTAAGACCGCATTCCTTAATGGTATTCTGAAAGAAACTATATATATGACAATTCCTTAAGGTAATGTGTCAAATATGTGGTGAAAAGTTATTGTTATTAAATAAACAATATATGGTTTGAAGCAGTCTTCAAAAGCATGGTACCAAAGAGTTATTGATTTTTTACTAAGTCAAAGATATAATAAAAGTAAACTTGAACCATGTTTATTTACAAAAACTGTAAATGGTTTTTTAATTTTCTCAAATGATGTAAATGAAACTGTAAAATTGAAGGGTCTATTAAATTCATAATTTAAAATAAAAGATTTAGGTCAGATAAAACTATATCTAGGTATGAAAATAGATAAATATAATGAATGAAAACATTAAGTCAGGAGCAGTATATAAATGAACTGTTGACAAGGTCTAACATGGTTGAATGTAAGACAGTGGACACTCATATGGAATGTAAGTTAAATATTGAGAAATCAATATTTAACAGATTTTCCATATCAAAGACTATTGGGGAGTTTAATGTACCTGGCTATATTAACAAGACCTGACTTAGCATTTGCAGTTAGCTATTTAAGTCAATTAAAAAAAATTACTCAGATGTGCACTGCAATTATGCTGAAAGGATTGTAAAGTATTTAAAGAAAACAAAACACTATTGTTTGAAATATACTAGAGATAATATTGGGTTGGAAGGATTTGTCGATGCAGATTGGTCGAGTGATATAGTAGACAGAAGGTCTTATACTGGTTTTTGTTTTACTATGGCTGGTTCTGCTATCTCTTGTAAAAGTAAAAAACAAAGAACAGTGGCTCTGTCAAGTACAGAAGCCGAATATATGGTTCTCTCAGAGGCATGTAGAGAGGCTGTGTATTTACAAAAATTAAAAGATGAAATAATAGGGGGTTTATGTATGATTCCTTTACATTGCGATAATCAGAGTGCATTGAAACTATCTTCAAGTACTTATTCACATCAGAGGTCTAAACAAATTGATGTGAGGTATCATTTTGTTCGTGAGTCTGTTGCAAATGAAATTATAAATGTTATGTATTTGCCTACTAATGAAATGCCTTCTGATTTGTTGACGAAGGGCTTGTGCTATTTTAAACATTATAAGTTTATGAGTAAATTAGGAATTGTATTCTATTAGTTAACTTTATTTTGGTTATTTTTTATAAGTGGTGGTATTGTAATAATATTAAAATAAATATGTATTCACTACATGTGCTGCAATCTGTTGTAAACTGATGTGTACTACTTTATCTATGGTTATGTATATCTGTGATCTAATAAATTCTTCTTATTTAGTTCTGAACTGAATAACCAATATATTTTAATACATACGAACATACATACGTACTTACATACAAACTTACATGAATGTTTCGTAACTTATGTTACAGAATTGGTAGGTAATTATGGATGGAAAAACCGGTACATATGTAGATTGAGAAACATTTTGTCCTTACTCGATTCGTTAAGGTGGTACAACTTCAAACATGCGCATACTTGAATCAGGTGAATGTTTAGCAGATACTCAACCTATAAAGCGTGGCGACCAATACGACTGTGTACAACACACTACCCATCAACTATGAAACATGACGAGCAAAACTGTGTTGTACTAAATACACGTGGAAAGCGAAGCTGATATTATAACACGAATTGTCGCAACCTGCAACAGTGTTTGGAACACCCCAGAGGTGTTGGAAAGTGTATGACAGTCCATGCTCCAGCGCTGTCGATGTTATATGGATGTTAGTGGCCATCAGTTTGAACATTTACTATAAAACAATTACGTGAGATGCATTACTGCTAGGCATTCCTCTCATCATTTGATAATCACATTCCAAGGCGTATCTTCTCAATGTTTCTAACAAGGACAAAATTTCTCAACATTTCTACCTGTTTCTCCATGCCTTATCACCTCCCAAGATCTATAACATAAGCTAATTAATATCCTATATATATATATATATATATATATATATACACACCGAAGAGCCAAAAAAACTGGTACACCTGCCTAATATCGTGTAGGCCCCCCGAGCACGCAGAATTGCCGCAAGACGACGTGGTATGGACTCGACAAATGTCTGAAAGTACGCAGGAGGCAATTCACACCATGAATCCTGCCGGGCAGTCCACAAATCCAATCTGCGCCAATATCAAAAAGGGTTGAACGTCTGTCACGTTTAATGATTCTCGTCAGTCGTCGTTTGTCCCGTTCTTTCACGATATTTTTCCGGCAGCAGCGACTTCGAAGATGTGATGTTTTACCGGATTCCCGATATTCACGGTACACTCGTGAAATGGTCGTACGCGGACATCCAAATGTTATCGCTACCTCGGGGATGCTATGTCCCATCTCTCGTGCGCCGACTATAACACCACGTTCAAAAACACTTAAATCTTGATAACCTGCCATTGTAGCAGTAGTAACCGATCTAGCTGCCGACTGCATCGCGTTACTCTGATTGGTTCCATACCTCTGGTATTTGCATACGCACGCCTACACCAGTTTGTTTGGCTCTTCACTGTGTATATATATGTATATATACATGTTTATATATGTGTATATATATATATATATACAACGCGTTTCTAAAAATCACCTACAAATTCCGGAAGGTGATTTCTTATGAAAAATTAAGTAGAAAATATATAGGACACTTTGTACCTATATGCAATATTAAGGGAGGAATGACCCCTTGAAAATCAAATTTGAAAACAGTAATCTCCTGAAATATCGGAAACTAAGTGACATTAAATGACAATACTTCGAACATTGTTTTCTGTTATTAGGATCTTTAACCTACAGAAAACATGTGTTTATACCTTTCACAGTAATGAAAATAACAGAGGTGGCCACCCTCTTATTGTATGCAACTTTTGTCTCGTCAGGATTTTGTAATGTTTGATGGTGGTCTATTGAGCAGTATCACTTACGTAACATATATGGTACTCTTGTTGCATGTGCGTAGGACTCACCATTTTCGTTCAAAACACACATGAAATTTCGGTGCAGTATTATAGTCCCTAACACGTAGGCCACACTAGATACATGAGTCAATGGTTCGCTGCTAGGTCCACTGCACAAGTGATGGTGGAAGACATTTAAACACTTACTGTAAACAACCTGTACCACACATTTATACGGTACGTAAGTGGTATGGTTATTGTATCAAAAAATGTTGACCTGTGTCAATATGCTACACCTCATGGATCTCACGAAATGGATGTTTAATGTTCGAAACAGATAATGTGTTATGCCTGCGACATAGGCCTATAAATGTGTGATACAGGTTGTTTACAGTAAGTGTTTAAATGTCTTCCACCATCACTTGTGCAGTGAACCCAGCAGCCAACCAAGGACTCGTGTATGTAGTGTGGCCTATGTGTTAGGGACTGTAACGCTGGTTAAAAGCTTCATTGGTGTTTAGAACGAAAACGGTGGGTCTTACGCACTTGCAACAAGAGGGACATATTTGTTATGTAAGCGACACTGCTCAATAAGCCAGCATCAAACATTACAAAATCCCGACGGTACAAAAGTTGCACAAAATAAGAGGATTGCCGCCCCTGTTATTTTCTTTACCGTGGAAGGTATAAACACATGATTGCTGTAGGTTAAGGATCCTGATAACGGAAATCAGTGTTTGGAGTATTGTCATTTAATGTCACTTAGTTTCCGATATTTCAGGAGATTACTGTTTTCACATTTGATTTTCAAGGAGTTATTCCTCACTTAATATTGCATGTAGGCCAAAGTTTCCTATATATTTTCTAGTTACTTTTTAATAAGGTATCACCCCCCCCCCCCCCNGTGACACGCTGTATATACAGTGGCTCACATTAATATTCGGCCACCTATCATCGTCGCAGTTTCGTGGCCTTGTGTTCCATTAGAGAAGAAGATAAACATAAAACACATTGCACAATCATTCTTGTGTGCTTTAAATAAATGTAGCAGTAGCCAATAACGGAAATGAGTAATGCAACTTAACAAAGAATATGATTTTGTCATCTCATGCCGCATAAGTACGACACTTTAATATTAGGCCATCATAAATCAAACACAAACATAATGCTCTTTGCAAACTAGACAAACAATCTTTTAGTACCTGGTAGCATGGCCATTCTTTTTCATTACTTCTCGCAGTCGTTGTGCATATTAGCAATTATTTACCTCTTACATTCAGAGCCAATCTTACTCCATTCTTCCTTGAACCTTTTCTCTAATTCTTTTGTGAATCTAATTATTGTAGTACGCAGTCTACTTTTGATTTCATCCCACAGATTTTCTATGGGATTCAGGTCGGGTGATTGAGGATGTGTGTTAATGACTTTGGGACCGTTTTACAAAAGCCAGCTCTTGACAATGTACGTCTTGTGTTTTGGGGCATTATCTTGGTAGAACTTAGACGTGCTCCTAATGCCCAGTTTATCAGCACTTATGTGTAGGTTTTGCTTTCAGGATGTTGAGATAGTATTCATTTTTCATTGTTCCATCGACATGTACAAACACCTGCTGAAGATATACAGCCCCAGATCATAATACTACCTCCACTGATTGACAGTAGTTTGTATGGTATGTCCCCAGGTTTTAGCTCCTCATTTGGTTTGCGCCATACTGTTACCCTGCCATATGAACCAAACACATTCAATTTCATCTCATCAGCAAAAATAACATCATTCCACCAGCTTTAATTTTGGTCAGCGTGGTCTTTTGCGAACTTAAGTCGTTTTCTTCTATTCACCTCAATAATAAAAGGCTTCTTTCCAGGTACCTGCCATTATATCCTGCTCTTCTGATAACTTGTCATATGGTTTCTGGATGAACTTTCTTTCCACATTCATTGAGTACCTCCGTGGTAAGTTTGTAAGCACTAATATTCGTATCTTTCTTTATTTTCCTGATTACTAGACGTTATTATCTCTCGCTTCGTTTCTTTGGCTGTCCGTTTTGAGGTACCGATTCTATTCTGTCTTCCTTCTCAAACCTTCTTATGATGTCTCCGACAGTGGACCTCAGCAGATTCAAGTGCTCCGCAATTTCTCGTTGACATTTCTTCTTTGCACGATGAAGAATTACCAGCTGCCGCTAATCAAACGTTGTGTTCTTGCCCCTACTTCCCATTTGCCTGACTGACGCAGCCAACAGAGCTACCCAATACAACCTCTCAGCGCAGAGAGCGTGCAGGGGATAACACGAGGTACAACGCAATGTGCGTCATGCCTGTGCCACGCGTCCACCACAACTGGCCGAATATTAAAGTGACGTACTTATGCAGCACGCGAGGACAAAATATTTTATTTAATTAACCAGCACTGCTCATTTCAGTTATGGGCTACTATTTAATTTCATTTAAAGCACACAAGAATGATATTGCAATATGTTTTATGTTTATCTTTTTTTCTAATGCAACATAACGCCATGAAACTGCGATAATCATCGGTGGCCGAATATTAATGTGAGCCACTGTATATACCGTGTGTCTCTAAAATCAACGACAAACTCCGGAAGATGATTCCTTATGAAAAATTAAGTAGAAAATATACAGGACCCTTTGTACCTACATGCAATATTAAGGGAGGAATAAGCTTTTGAAAATAAAATTTGAAAACAGTAATCTCCTGAAATATCGGAAACTAAGTGACATTAAATGACAAAACTCCGAACATTGATTTCTGTTATTGGGATCCTTAAACCACAGCAATCATGTGTTTATATCCCTTCCACGGCAATGGAAATATTTCAGGTTAATAAACCATATCATTCAAAACATTAGACTGATTACATTCGATGTTGATGCTCCGAATCCTACCTCCGTGATGCAGTTTATTGAACGCTAAGTTAATTTTAAAACAGTTTTTCTGAATTCAAATCCCGGGTAAGTCACTCGTGTATTTCAATTGTCTTGGTACTGTTTCGCATGTTTCTAGTTTAATTTCTTATGATATTGCTGTCAATGAGACGTCAACGCCTACCAGCCATCTAAACTTTTAAGAATTTCACTCAAATTTATTTGCACCCATGTAGAGGAAAGTAGGATCACTAGTTATCAGAAACTTCTTGTTTTTCTTTTCTAAAGGTTTTAACTTTCGTCACAAGAGTTGACCTTTTTAGGGTTTTTGCCCCGTATTGTCAACAAGCACTCTGAATAACCACTTACTCTCAACTCCTTTAAAGTGTTTAAAATTTTTCTAAGGTTGATAGGAGGTTGGGCTTAACGCCTCGTCGACAGTGAGGTCATTAGAGACGGGTTAAACTTCTCCTAAGAAAAGACGTTCTTGTGTTGTTAATTTCTTGTAAGATTTGTATCTAAGACAGGTTATCGTGCATGCCACTAATCAGGAAAACGGGCGCTTTGCTTACGCGCTGCAGCAGATAGAAGTATCTAAGCATCTGCAAGGAATCAGAAATGATAAACTCATGATCACTTTTCTTCCAATTATCAGTATCCCGAACTCACCACAGAGTAACTTGTCACTCTTGTGCAGTATCGTGGTTACAGCCTGAAGCTGCATTTTAACAGTAAGTCCGTTTAGGCTGCTAGCCTTTATGCTTGTCATTTATCAATTTTCTGCTACAGCCGCATTTCATTACGCTTCGTAAAAAATAACTCAATATCGGAAAGTCCCATTAGTGTATGAAATGGCAGGAGCACGTATGCCTTATGCATAATTGTTTTAACAAAAAATAATCTTTTTTTTTTAATAACAGCAAAATTATATTGAGTTCTGTAGCTCTGACTTGGATGTGCTGGGGAGGAGTGGTTCTTGGCTGGAAACGTACATAACCGAGACCATAAGGGTGTTTCCTTCGGGTTGCAAGTTTTCGGGTTCGAATACCAGATAAATCATTGTTGTGTGTGCCACTTGTAGATTTCAAATAATTATTATTGTGTTTTTTTCATAGCAAGTACCACCTTTACACAGATAAAACAACTACAAAATATACGTGTGAGTGTGT
>NQII01000180.1:196178-266126 GCA_002778355.1 Clitarchus hookeri | reverse complement strand
ATCATTTCCTTAATAATCAGTTATGGGAAAAATTACAGCTGCATTTTCGTCTTATATTTTCGGCAGGAATCACCTCCGGAGTTTGTATATATACTGTATATATATATTACACACTCACATGATGTTGACTCACTTTTAGGGAGCCGCGGTTGATGTAGCGGCTAGAGTGATTGCCTTCCACCAAGGGGAACCGGATTCAATTCCAGGCGGGGTCAACCCCGGATTTTAGCACGTGCCGTACGATGCCGCTGATCGGCGGGTATTCACGGGATCTCACGTTTCCCCCATCCTTGCATTCCGGAGTTTCTCCATATCCACCTCGCTTTACCCTCATCAGCTCTCAAGACACTGCTGTTAAGAGCCGCCCAAATAGCTTCACTCACTCACACTATTATAAACTAGCAGCTATGTTTGACGTCAGCAGTGTGTAGCAATTAAATACGTAAACCACGTGTCACGAGCAGGCTTGGTGGGTATAAGAGGTAAGATGTAGGCACTCTGCAAACATAGCAGTGATTTCTGTCAAGGGTAAAATGCGCGATTTTTCGGGCACTGAAAACGGGATGATCATCGGCTTTCTGGCCAAGGGTCGCAGTATTGCCGAAACAGCACAGTTTGTGAACTACAGATGTGCTGCTGTGGTTAAAGTGTATTGTGGTTGGACAAACCGCACCCGTGAAAATAAACGGCATGGAAACTGCAGAGCATCGATTGCCATTGATGAGAGAGGTGAACATCGACTGTAAAGATGTGAGGGGACCGTCGACACACAACATCTGAGCAACTCACAATCAAAATGAACTAGAAAGCTACATGAGTGTCTAGAAATGACAGTACAGCGAATTCTGCTGCGAATGGGGATCCGAAGTCGAAAGATTGTCACTGCATTTGAACTTACAATTCAAATGCAGAAACTACTTAAATTTGCACGGCAGTGCCATATTAAATTTGTTTTTTTTGGAATGGGAAAATTTTGATTCTTTCCATTAGTAGCGTTTCCTGTTCCATCGATTGAAAGGACATTGGAGTGTCAGGCGAGAAACCTCCGTGAAAAAACATCATGCAAACAGTGTTGAAAGAAAACAAGCTGGCGGTGGCAGCATTGAAGTCTGAGAAATTTTTTCTTGGCATTTTCTGTGCCCCTTTATACCTGTGGAAGGCGCTTGGTCGCTATGTACACCTACACAGATGTTGACTATCTTCCTTGGGGCGAATATGATCTTCCGGCAAGACAATGCGTCGTTCCACACGGCCAGAACCGCATGGGAGTGGTGGGTGTATCCCGACCAAGATTTCTAAATACTCGAGACTTGAATTCATTCGAGCTGTTTTGGGACCACCTTGACCTCCATGTCGCTCTATAAGTGCTACACCACGTATTCTTCAACAACAATGTCGCATACACTTTATCTGCATGCATTCGGATAACCTTGTAAACCTTCCTGCATATTACTTTATTACTAACCATTCATTCTGCCTGCTGACTATGATGCACAATGTGGTTATTCTATATATTTACTGGTGCTCATAATAATATAATGTGACGATTGCGTTATGTTCATTGTCCAGCAACATGTATAGAAAAGTTAAAATTCCCAAGGACAGTGCGGGCTTAACTTATCGCAACATCCACATTTAATAAATGAGTTCATTAGTTGCCAATTACTTATCTGTATGTTGCAGTATTGTTGAATCAGCCATTTATAAAGTCTCCTTAATTATCTGCCTACAAAAATTCACATAATTTTATAATTATATAAAAAAAAGACTTTGAAATGCATTGCAAAATGGGCATAGCTTTTCATTTTTATTCAAAACCTATTTTCCATTGCTAATCAGAAAGGAGTTCTGTTGATTGCTGTACAAAAGAATGGATAGCGATAAAACAAATTATCTATATCTTACAGCACTTTACCCAGGTGCACAACAGTTACCGCATACTTATATAAAATAAAACTTTAAGGAACGATCACAAATAGTGAAATTAAATACATTTTTTAGCTATCATGTTTGCTGTAGCGTGTTATATAAATTTTATGTCTTACAGAACATTTGTACAATTTTAGAGTGCTGGCATATCATTATGTATACAGGCGTGCAAAAATTAATAACACAGCAGATTTTTTTACAAGTAACGTTCCGCAGCATTGTTTTAAATAGGTACAAAGCATACCATTACTAATATCTTTGAGATATAAGGGAAAGGTAAACAACTCTGTTCAAGAAAGGAATCCAAAGAATGCAAAGGACATTAATTGAAAAGTGGGTTCCGGGCACTGCAGGACCGAAGACGTTCACGTGACAGGTGGCAGTCAAGAAAAATGCAGTACGATCACTCCTGACTGTGTTGCAGGATGTACACCATCCGTACATGCTTAGTATGAGGTTGTCGACGAGCTCTTGAGGCATCATAGTCCATTCGACTTGTAATGCTGATCGCAGCTGCGGAGTCGTTGCTGGTGGCTGGCAGTGTGCTGCCAGGCGTCTCTCGACAACGTCACACACGTGTTCAATTACATTTAGGTCTGAAGACCACCATGCGGGCCAATCCACGCGACAAATACCTTCACTCTCCAACAGTTCAGCAACAGCCGCTGTTCGATGAGGTGTTGTGTTGTCATTCATGAAGAGGAACTCAAGGCCCACAACACCTCGGAGAAGATGCACATGAGGAAGTAGAACGTCGCTGCGATAGCGTCACCAGTGACTGAACCTCCTTGGAAGATGTGAAGTTCCGTATGGCCACCAAACATCGTGACTTCCCAAAAAATAACACCGCCACCTGAAAACCGGTACCTTTCGATAATGTTGGCAGGTGGTTGTATGTGTTCCTCGCTCTCTGCAGATGTGTATGCGTCTTTAATCGCTAGTGAAGCGAAATTGACTCTCATCCATTTAGAGCAGCCATACTCAACCTTTTTTTTTTATAGGGGCCACAAATACCGTTCAGTCATAGTGTCGCGGGCCGCAAGTAAAAATTGTTTAGGTGTAAGTAAATAAAAAAGTTATTTTTAACATTTAACCATGTATTTACTTTTTATAAACATAAATATTTTAGGCTTTAACAAAGATAGTTTATTTAAACGTTTTAATGCGATTTTTGATACTGTGAACACTTTTTCAAAACTTTATCAAGATCTGGCTTGTTGCTGCTTGCTAACCTTATCACATCATCCAGATGAGAGTCTGTAAGTTTGTTTCTGTACACATTCTTTGTGTACTTCATTTTTGAAAAAGACGATTCGCACACGTATGTCGACCCAAAGAATGTTAATAGGATTTGAGCACTCCTTTGGACGCTTTTATATTTTTGGGGAATAATGCTCCAAAATTCCACATACTCCTTTTTTTCCCTTTTTTCTTTAAACAAAATTTCTAGGTGGGTGTCGTTTTTAAAATCGATGAATTCATCTAACAACTCTGGGTAATTACAATTCAAAATTGAAGCCAGCTCTGAGATAGTGGTTGTTTCTAAATGCCATGGATTTTCTACAAGCATCAAACATTTTTTAATTTTTCTTAGATCTTGAAACCTTTTATGAAATTCATCTAATAGTGCAGTTATATAATTTGAAATTGTAGAGCAGTTTTCCTCAAAAATGTCGATACGGTCCTCTGTTATCTTAATTATAGTTGGAAAATTGTGCAGCTGTTTGTTCTGTAGTTCTTCATGATAAAGTTTTAGCTTTTCCTCAAAAGCAAATACTTTATTCGCCATCTGTAAGACTATGTTATTTTCACCTTGTAAACTCCCATTGAGGCTATTAAGTTTTTCTGTAATATCACATAGAAAGGCTAAAAGACACCACCATCCATCATTTAGTAACTCAGGGTACACTTTATTATTTTGCTCTAAAAACAGTATTATTTCATGGCGTAAAGAAAAAAACCTTTCTAAAACTTTTCCTCTACTAAGCCATCGCACTGAGGTATGTAAAAGGACATCATTATACTCGCTTCCCAGTTCTTCCAAAAGACTTTTAAATTTTCTGTGGTTCAATTCTCTTGCTCGTATGTAATTGACAATATTGATAACCGTCTTCATCACAGCTTCAATTTCTGGATTTACAACACATTCCGCCAGGTTTTCTTGATGGATAATGCAATGAAATGAAATTAAATTTGTTAAATTATATTTTTTCTTAAACAACGTAAGAAATCCATTTTCGGATCCAGTCATTGAAGGACAGCCATCGGTGCAAACACACACGATTTTTTGTATATCAATTTTATTCTGCTCTAAAAAATTGCAAATAGTATCAAGGTAATCTGTGCCTCGGGTTTGACCTTTCATTGGAAGAAATTTCAAAAAACCTTCAAAGATTAAATTATGTTCTGTACAATATCTAACAAACACCGAGCACTGCGATGTTGCTGAAACGTCAGTACTGGAATCGAAAGCCAAGCTAAAAAACTTGCAGTTTGTAAGGTTTTCTAATAAGTTATCGTAGATGAATTTTGAAATGTCTTCAATACGCCTTATACAGGTTGAATCGGAGAGCTGTAGTTTTTTTATATTAGACAGTATTTGTATTTTGTTGCTGAATTTATCAAAAAGTGCATTGGCCCCACTTATAAAGCATTCTTTTACAATTTCTGCATCGGTGAATGGTTTCATATGCTTACCAAGAATGTAACAAATTTGATATGATGCCATGGTTACCGCGGAGTCTTGTGATAATGCCACGGACATAACATTTTGCTGTTGTTGCAATGACTTCTTAAAAAAACTCAATTTCTCACTTCTTAAAGACGATCCAGAAGGAAACGTTTCGTTGAACGATTTGTGTTTTGTGTTAAAATGACGAGAAATATTGTATTTCTTTAACATAACACTTTCTCGGCATATCAAACAAGTAGCTGCATTGTTTTTGTTAGGAACAACAAAATATTCCGTTTCCCACTCGTCTTGAAACAATCTGTTTTCATCACATATTTTTCTTTTATACTTAGAAGACACTCCTGACATTATTTTGATAGAAAAATAACTATTTTACACTTAACAAAACCAATTAACTGCAATTACCAGGCGAACCTTGATAACTTGTGTGTGTCATGTAAACAAATTCAAAACAAGTGACGACAAATAAGGCAAGACGTAGGTACAGAAGTGTGAAAGCAAAAGGGGAATTCCCGCCGCTGGCTGTCTCGTTCGCGCAACCCGCAACTCTGAGTTGTGCGAGATAATAAGAGAGATTGCTATATCCCAACACTGCGCGTACCGCAGTAGGGATTTATGTACTTATAGCGCCCATAGTTTCTCTGATGAGCGCGCAATTTAAAATGCTTGGAAATTTGATAACTCCAG
The DNA here is from genome assembly GCA_002778355.1 of Clitarchus hookeri. Taxonomy (NCBI): domain Eukaryota; kingdom Metazoa; phylum Arthropoda; class Insecta; order Phasmatodea; family Phasmatidae; genus Clitarchus; species Clitarchus hookeri. The sequence continues at coordinate 260,818 of NQII01000180.1, read as the reverse complement.
GTGGGCCAATCACAAAAGCTCGGCGGGCCGCAGGTTGAGTATAGCGGATTTAGAGCACTCAACCTCATTGTTGAGATTCCTAGTCCTTGTGTTCCTTGGCACCACAGCAAACACCATCTCCGATCTCAATGGCCCACACCGACTGGTCGCCGAGCGAACAAACCACCTGAATGCCGTCGCTTGGCGGCGGCCACAGTAAATCGCGATATCGGGCGTCCATTTGTGTATTGCACGGGTCTTGCATTGTCGCCCGCTGTCTGCTATCGTTATCTCTTCACCTGTGGTACGCTATACCGGTCCTCCATAACCGTGGTTGCTCGTAAAAGACCACTACTACACCTTGGTACAGTCATCCAACCTCGTTATATAACTACTAGGATGGGTGGAGGGCAGAATATTCATTGTCCCTCCCTAAATTTAGTAAAGGGCGCCAGAATTAGAGTGAATGAGCACCAGAACTGTTTTTGTTCGCCGAGATAGTCTAATCTACTGTAAACAATATCTATTGAATTGTTATTATGTATTTGTATTCATACATATATCTTCACTTCTGGGTATAGACATTTCTCTTTCTTTTGTGAAGAATATAATTTATGTTTTAACTAGCGAACAGGCCCGGCTTCGCCCGGGTACAATTGAGTTTTACAGTGATAAACTAATCAATAAGTTGGGAAAAGACCATTCATTTATGTGAAAACAGAATTATAAAATTATTCTACGTTGGCTTAGGTTTTTAACTGATTACGGCAACCCAAATGGAAGGAAATATTTTTTACCCGATAGCCAAAAAGTAGTGTTTTGTTTTTGGAGTGTATCTGTGCAACTATCGCGTAGTTACCACATTTCCACTTTCGATGTATGAAAATAAAAACTTGAGTTTAATCAAGCTGTAGCTTTAAAAATAAGTGTACCTAGGTACTCCTTTTTGTGCTTGGCTGAGAGATCTTAATCGATCACCAAAGTTAAGCAACGTTCCCAGCGGCACACATTTGGATAGGTGACTGTTTAGTGGCATAACATCTGATCACGTTAAATATTCGGTCCCGGTTGTTATCGATTGATAGCAGTCGTTAAGCCATTTCAGAAGTCCTTGGGCGGCCTGATAAACTCTGACACCAGAGAAAAATAATATTTCGGTAAGGTTCCCAGCCATTGCGGAATTACGTTTTGTTGTTATTTCACAGGAACCGTACAATTTTCCGGAATAAAAAGTATCTTATGTCCTATTCCAGGACCTAAAGTACATACACAACAAATTTCATGAATTTTATAGTGATTTAGACCCAGGGTTAGGTCGTGCAGATGTTGTCTAAGGGACTATACCGGACCCTAAGCGATCACCTGATTTGTATTTTGGCCGATTCTGTCCATTGGTTACACTGTAATATTATTTTCTGTAATTCATCCTTAATTTTTGCTTAACAGAGTTTTTTTAGTAACCTTTGCGGAAACATATTTGGAAGCGCACGAGAGAACTTTTGTATTTAATTCACTAGTAGTTAGTGCAAAATATAGAATATATTGCGTCACAATTTTTATGTTTAAAGGAGGGAACGAGAAAAGTTGCACATGCTCGTAAAAAATAGTTGCACCCGCAAGGAACTGTCGGATTACAAAACTATTCAGAAGGAAGGCAAAAGTTGCCAAGAACAATAAATAGAAATAGAGACTGGTATGACCAATATTTACTGTGCTACATTTACGTACATTAATACGACATCGGGTAGCCATGTGAATATACTCCACAAGACGTCACAGCCTGGAGTTTTAGATGTCCCTAATGGTGTCCTGCGATAGTCCATCTCATGCAGATAGAATGTTCGCTCGCAGTTTCTGCAGATTTTGCAGTAGGACTAGAGTCGCGATAGAGGGGATAATAGCATCTCACACATTTTCAGTTGGGGATAGGTCTGGCGATGCAGTTCGCCATTACAGAATATCCATGACTTTAAAGTACACTCTTGAGTTGGCAGCGGTATGAGGACGAGCATTGTCCTGTTGGAAAAGAGCACTGACATGGAAGTTTACAAACAGCAGGACTACTAGTTACAAGATCTCATAACTTTGGACTGTCATAGCACCCGTGATGAAGACGAACGGTTTTTGGGCATCGTACGAATTCGCGCCCCATGTCATGGCACCAAACCGTCTGGACGTGTGATTACAAACAATTCAACTTGGCGCTGCCCACGTTGCCTCCAAAAATGGATGTGTTGGTCGTCACCACCAAGACAAAAGTGGGACTCGTCACTAAACTTTACCTGTCTATGGCTCCATGATAGTCGGCCACAGCACTATTGTAGTCTGTGGCTATGTTGATGTGGTGTTAAGGGCAGTCGTCATAAACGCATATGTGCATGTACATAGTTTTGCATCGTGCAGCCATCTGCCAATGGTGCTGGCACTCATTGGATGCTGCCGGGTGGGCATCACTACTCGATGAATACACCCCCCTTCCCTTCATCGTGGTAGATGGGGCATTTAACGTATGTCAGACAATCCGTCAGTTCTACCTCGCTGTGGTTCACGACTGTCTCCCAGATCCTGCATGTCGTGTGTGCGTGCTTTCCTGGCACCAACAGCGCGGTGCAACAATATCCACACGACTGGTATGGCGCGCAATACAGCGAAATGACCGTCCCGCTTCCCGCGGTCCAACGATGCGACACATCTCGAACGCGTCCAAGTTTACGAAGTGCTGACGAACTCGTCTCCGAGGCATACTACACTTTGAAGAGGTGCTACCTACACAAAAGCACGAGTCAGAATGGAAACAAAACGGGCATGCAGTGCGCGTGTCCCAGTCTGGGAGAGAGCGTGGGCGGAGTACCTGGCCCGAGGGCCGCACCTACGTGCCTGAAAGTGCGGATGTCTTGACGGCTGCCTGGAGATTGAATGCCAACGGCTACTCGGTGATCCCTGGTGGTCACCCAGTAAGTACTGACCACGCCTGACGCTGTTTGACCACAGCAATCAGAATATCACCGAGTTGCCAGCACAGTATGGCTGTCTGCTCCAGAACAGAAAGCATGCACGCCGGCACAATATTATATAGTTAGCTTGTACAGCTTGTCAAACCTACCGACCACGTTTCTTTCCTGTAGGTTACTTCCTTGTGGGAGCAACAATTTTTTTGGCGATGAGTGTATTTGCATAGCTATTTTCAGTAGTCTCTGAAGAAAACGTATAACAGTTACAGATCTTCGCAACAGGTCTTTATAATTACAGGTGAAATACTGTATTTTGTGTTTTTATTGGAAACGAACATAAAGATCTACAGAAGTCCTACAGAAATGTGTAGCCGGGTAATTGGAGATAACCCCTCAAATCCATGCTCCATAAAAACCAGCAAAACTCTTCCGTTTTGTAACAATGTATGTATAGGACTATGAGAAAAGTAATTTGGTTTTTCGTGACTATTAACCCATGTCAGAGGCCGACTTCAAGGGAAATTCTCCGCCGATAAAGAAACTTTGGCACTGACAAGAAATGAATCCGTAAACACTTAGCAAGTTTTAGCTTACTTATCAAAGTCGCGCTATTTCCAAACCACTTCCACATATTATATCAGCTGAAATATCTACGATAGTGAGAAGGTCACTTTTATGAAGTGCAAGATAAAATTTACGGCATTGAGCGGTAAATGCGATAGGTTCGGTTGCCAGGCAAATTAAAAAGCGCGTGAAAGGAAGATTCCTCATTAGTAACCGCAGAACAGCCATAATCGTCGGCACAAATGTTTCTCTTAGATTCGCCTGCAGATATGTAAGTATTTATTATCATATGTGTAAATTACCATTTCACATGTATAAAATAGTGCCAAGCAATAAAAGTAATTATTTTGAGAAACTTAACTGCTTAATTTTTTGCATTGAAGTCGCAATTAGGTTTGGTAGGTCGTTATTGCTCGTACAAAACGCCCTGAAAGTTGACTGCGGTAGATAAAATAAAAATTAAAAAGAATCTATGATCATGACATGAGTTCTTGGTTTATGCAGGTATTTTAGGCGCTAATTATAGCGTAGAAACTTTCCATTCATATAAGTTCAGCTGGTCAGCGTCTTTCCCTTTAATTGATCTGTTATAAACTTTGCAGGAACGTGCGAAATATTCAAAATACCGTGTTTTTAGCGTGATTCACTTAGTTACATTCCAGGAAAAAAAACCGAAGTCACATATTTCTTTTTGCATTACGTGAACTCGCAGCATACTATGGTGTAACGCTGGGTATATAAATATAACTATTGTTAACTTGTAATGGAATGTATTCACTATAGTATAATATAGAACGAAATGGCGAAAGAACCTTGCCGTAATTATTAATGCATATATGAGTCGGACGTGTAGTCATATGTATAATTTTTATTTATGTATAACTTTAAAGAAATACTAAAAAATTGTAGTTAATGGAAATAATAATACGTATATGTCCTTCCTGTGTCTTAAGCGAGAAAATCCACATATCTAGTATAAATCGGTTGAACATATTAGCAAATAATTGGGAAAGTAGGAGGAGGTACGCAGAGGGACGTACATATGAAATAACAGACGCACGAATTAGCAGTAGGCTACTGATCATCTCAACCTGTTCCTTTTAAATTGAGAAAAAAAAATTTTAGGGGACGAAGTATTGGAATTGCAGTCTCTGCCGTTAGGACAATTTTGGGGAAACATGCAATTACTTACTTCAGATAGTCATATTTACCCAAGATGCATAACTAAGACGAGTCTAAAAATGTCTAGTGACGGAAAATTGTAAGCAAAGTAGGAAGGACAGTACCTATTTTCTTGTTGTACCTACAGATTATTAGATTATTTGCTAGGAACCTGGGTGGAAGAGCAGTCTGCATGTGTGATTTCCAATGTATTTAATTCTCTGTAATTCTAATTCACAGGTTCTTAACGGTGGTCACGTCCCTGGCATGTCTTCTTCTTCCATCTGTGTCTGCCCAGACCAAATGCGGAGGTAACATTTACTATTCAATTTTTCATAACTGATTAATATTCGTAGATAAACTTGAAAACGAAACACAATACTGTTTATTCGTCTTCATATTATCATGTTTTAATAATGAAGACATTTGATTAGTATCTAATTACAGTATATCTAACGCTTTCAGTTCTGTGTATAATAAAAAGTGTATACAAAATAAGTAAATTTAATGTATCTAAAATTATGCAATAGTCTGTAAAAAAAAACCCCCCTGAAACACCGTTACTTAATTTTGTGTACGATATAAGTTAGCCGGGATGGTTTTATGAAGTATGGAACGTATTTTATTATTCAACTTAACATTACTTGCTTTCCGGAAAGAATATTTTGAAGTTATGAACGTGAAATCATTTGTTAGTGCATTATATAATGATTACTGATTTTTAAGACACGTAAGGAATATACATAGTTCATTACACGGCACTTTTGCCGCGATACTAGTCTACGAATGACTAATACGACATTGTACATATGCCAACGACTGTCATTTAGTTGTTAAGTCTAACAGAACCTGGCATACACGGAGGGACGATAGTTCCTTGGATGTAGCGGTGCAGACATTGAACGGTTAGTAGTGAGTGAAAATAATGTTATTCCAGAAAACGCACCGGTTCGTTTCACCGTGGATTATAACGTAATTGATCTTTCGACTTCCTCCATTTTAGATGACAGTTAAAGGATCAGATTGCATACTAAAAAAACTTGGTTTTTATGCTAATAATGTTTACATGGCAAAGAATACCAATAAAATATATATTGGTTAATATTTACATTTAAGTCGGTTTAGAGATGAATATGGTTTTGTTTGGTTGTGCATACCAACGCACCATTTCTTATGCTCTAAGGTTTAACATACCTTCAAAACTAACCTAAACGTAACATAAAAAAATGCAAAAACATTAATGGCTTCCTCTGGATCAAAACACAGAACCTTATAGTTCTAAGCCATAGCGATGCATTTCGGATACCTTCTAAACTGCTATTGTCGGTAGGGTGGCTCGCCATCACCACGGAACTGCATGTTATAGGCTGCAGCTACTTACGAATTATATTGTGTGTATTTGGACAATTGATAATAAACACCAGTGTAGGGTAGATGGATACAGAGGAACAAGAGGAGCATTTTGAAATGAGGGTAAAATAGTCTGAGATCCCGTCTGCGGGGAATGGACGATGGCAATGTGTACAGGCAGCCAGCTACATATAAATACGTGACGCAAATACAGTAGTCTCTCAACCACCATACTTTTATATTTTCAGCTACATATACATAAGGTATGTGATGCAGCCATTACAGCCATACTTTTATATTTCAACGTGGCGCTCTTAGTCATTTCGGCCATTCCGCGCCCCGGCCGCCCAGTCGGCGGGGGAGAGGGATCACGCCCTCTCAACGCAGACATGACCAGCGCTCACCTAGGTTGACCAGAACCGGATCCCCGTTATGATTCATAAGCTCACCCGTTCATGTCCTACCACAAGGCCTGAGATCCTCATACTAAGATTATCAAGCGCGTGGTCTAGCCGGAGTACTATCCGAACCCCTAACGTCTTCATGGGACGCCACCGGAGCAGGTGCCTGCTCACCGCCCGGCTCTTCAACAAGAGGGGCAATCTCTCCGAGCCTCCTCCAAGCATCCGGAGTTAACCACTGCCAACATGAGTCCAGCCTCTATTGATCGGTACATCAGAGAGAACCTCATGATCACCTGATCTCACTCCACCTGACTTCTACATTTGGATGCAAATTAAATTGCTTTGTTGACACAAAGTTAGAACTGATTATTCGGATAAGGCACGCAATTTACACTATCAATGCCACACCGACCACTATCTTCGAACATGTGCATCATAACATGAGCAGTGATATACGGCCAATTGTGGGTGACCTTTTGAACATATACTCTCAGTATGCTACTTTCTGACCACGTGTGTACAGTGATAGCAATTAATGGCCATATTCTGGCAGTGGGTGTCAGATATTTACCACTTACTCTGGATGCCTACACATCCCTTCGCATTGTCATCTCCAAAAATAAATAGACGAAATTTCTTTAGACTATTGAGTTTCCATTGTAAAATGCTCCGTTTGCTCTCCTCTGCCATACTTTTTCTTTTATTATTATTTGTTCACATACACCCAGTATGTATGGCCTCATTAACAAGCAGCGGGATAATAAGATGATACTCCTTAGTATTAGCACTGTTTTTCCTACCGTGTACAGTTGTACCATGAAACAGCTTGTTGTGCAACAACCAGACACAACACACTCACACACTGATTAAAATGGCTGAACGGTTGTAAAATATTGGTTCGAGAGGCTCCCCAGGAAAGACTTGGAATTTGTATTCGAAGCCAGTCGCCACAGAGTTTGCAGCTCACTGCAATCGAGTAACGCCATTTGTAGCATTTTATACAAATAGCTAGGACACATTAAATAAAACCCAGCATTGATAATGTATTTATATCTACAGTATCTGCAGCGATTGTGACATGGCATGTGAAATGCTTGTTGTCTCTTTGCATTAAATATCATGATATCCCCTTTTAAAGTTAGCCTTATCTTCTCTGTTTATGAACCCAAGTTCCACCCTGAAATTTTGGGGGGCCACGGTGGTATAGTGGTTAGACTACTCGCATTCCACCAAAGCGAACCGAGTTAAATTCCCGGCGGGTCGTTCCCGGATTTTCGCATGTGGGAATCGGGCCGGAAGATGCCGTTGTCGACGGGTTTTCTCGGGGAACTCCCGTTTACGCCGCCCTTGCGTTCTAGTGCTGCTCCATACTCCTCTCGCTTCACTCTCATCGGTTCTAAAGACTTCTATGCTAAGAGCAATCCAAATATTTTCACTCGCTCACTCACCCCTGAAAATTTACATCACATTAAGGATCAGCTATGGCACTGTACTTTCTGCGCTCACATCGAAACCGAGAAATTACGAGTTCAAGCTCCAAGGTCAGAGTTTTTTTGTACTTTATAGTATGGAAACTCATCCTTACCAACCCATCAAGTTTCTGAAACTGAGGAATAATAAAAAGCTCTTGTGTTTCACTGTTGTTGGAAATGTTACCGTATTAGAGATTTTAAAGGTTTTGAACGGTGCGGAACAGTGAAGTACGGAGCGTCGATGTGGGTTAAATGTTATGGAGCGGCGGAATGCAAGAACTGAGAGTACCCTAAGAAAACCCACAGGCCAACGGCAACGTCCGCCACGTTTCCTACACCCGGGTGACCCCGCCGGGAATGGAACCTGGTCCACTCTGCTGGGAGGTGAGTGGTCTGACTACTGCACCACCGTGGTGCAGCAACCATGTAAGAGTTCAGTCTCATTGCTACAGTATAAGAATGTGACAGGAGTCTTTGTTTAGTTGTAAACCACCGTAATGTAAGCAGATGCACACCAGCAGGTCGTGCGAAAAACCTGGGTTAGAATCTCAGATAAAGAATACGTGTATATCGTTTTAGCAATGCATTACCTTTAAGCCTCCCTTCATTTAGCGGAAATGCCTGAAACATGAGGTGTTAATTTTCACTTGTCACCAAATAATTAGTTCCAGAGGCAGTGGCCAACCTGAAGGCCCAAAACATAACGAACACCACGACCCACTTGTCCTGGGATCCGCCAGCATCCACCGAGTGCGCGGACCACTACAAAATAACGTATTGCTCCTACCTGAATGACGAGGTGAGAGAATGCGCGATCAAGACCGCTATTCTGCCCTTGAACACGACCCAGTACGACGTAACGCAGTTGAAGCCCTGCAGGTACAACCTCATATACGTCCACACGGTGGGGGTGGATGGCAGCGAAATCTACGAGGAGATGATGCTTTACACCGGAAGTGGCGGTAAGCATTCTGTTATCTGTACCATCATGACATCGGTGATTTCATCATGTTGCTATCATTTAAGAATCTTTCACGGATAAAATCATAATTATTTTATTTCTGGAAATGTAATTACCGACCTAGTTATCTTTTACTGTAAGCTACCAAGATACAACGACTTTGCATAAAAGAACTTCCGTAAAACTCGTTATATTAATGTTTTAAAATATCGGGTTTATCAAATTATAGCGTGATAAAAAAAACACTGTCGAAATGACCATCTTATTGTATGATGGATCATTGCAATTGTGTACAGAGTGTATTAGCGCAAAATCGTTCATGATGAAACACTCTACTTTTACGGCGGTCCCCTTTTTGTTTGATTAAAAAAAAAACAGTTTCCTCTCAAACGGGGAAAGGTGAGTGGGTTGAAGTGAAAAGGAAAGACGAAGATGTAGGAATAATTCTTCATTCATCGTGATACTTCTCCTTCCCCGTCCATCATTCACGATCTAGCCGACATGTAGGTTATATTTGTCGTTAAACTAGCCCCTTATGGTGCACGTTCCATCCGTGCTTCTACCCTGTTCTTCGCCTACAAACAGGTTCGGTGGAATTCATGTACTGATTCCTCCGCAGAGATTACCGACAAACTCTCCAGCAATTACAGCTATACTTTTGCTTATTCGTAACATATATTCATCCATATTAGTTTCATCCACTTATTACAAGTTCAGAGAGGAAATTTACAAACATTAACAAATTTAATTAGAAAGTAAAACAATGAATTCAGCATTTTATTGTCTTGGGGATATTCGATTTTGTGCAGTTTCCCAAATTTGTTCTCTGAAAAGATGGCGACCCACCATCCTTGCACTTGTATCCTACTGCGCCTAGATCATAGACGTCATTTCTTTGTTTTCTCCTCAGTCTTCTTTTATTGTAGCCCTATCAATGATTCGTACCTATAAAACCTGAAATAACCGAACCTAATTGCTTCAGACCAATGGAGAATCAAGGAGCCATTCTCTCCTAATTAGTGTCCCTCATTCATCAAAATCCTACCTTCTTTATATTGTATTGTTTGATCTGCACTTTACCTAAAAAAGATTTCAAGTTTGATAGTAAAATTAAGTTTCATGCTCTTTCCTTCATTCTCTTCTGTTTTATAAGCCTTATCCATCGCAACCATGTAATCACAGTATTCTTTCAGTGTTCCTTCCTTTGGGTACTCTCTCACAACCTAACTTTTCCAGTTGAATTTACCTAGCCATTTTACATGTCATTCCTCACAAGGAAAGCGTCGCAATTTTTTATTAACAAGCCTATATAAGCCATCAAGGAATAGAGCCCGGACCTATGGAATAGCCACCACAACTCATCGTTCCTGTTTACATATATGAAATTGCTGCATACATGTGTCATATGAAGAAGTCTTTACTATAGTTCATAGTTTAATTTAACTCTCTGAAGCATAAATCAAATGTCGCACTTAGGTCCAAACTTAGGAAAATGTGCAATTTTCATATTTTCTGTGCCCATTGTTTACTATTCTTTACCATAATTCTTATTCGTACCACATTTTTAGTAAATATATATATATAGCCTACAGTCGGACTGCGCTCCTTGCAAGGTCTCCGAAGAAGTTATACAACAAATCAGGCGTGTTCACATTGATACACATGAGAATTGTCATTTGATTGGTTATCTCAGCTCTTACTCTGTCCATATTCTGTATAAAACCCCTTTTCATTGCCCTATGTTTCAAGTGCCCGATACTTCCTGCTAACCCACAGCCTGGATTACTTGCCTGAACATTCCTTACTTCGGTACTGCTACTTGAGGTTGCTCATCTCTTCGTGGAAAATAGCTGTGCATACTCCGAATAAAATCAAACTCATTTGACAAACTAGCATCAAGTATTTTGAAAATAATTCTAGTGCTTATAGGCTTTCTTTTAGGTACTCCAGTAGCTATTCCCAAGCTTCGGACGTGGGTATCGTGCTCCCTCCCCCACCCTTGCATTCCGGCGCTGCTCCAGACTCATGTCCCATCACCCTCATCAGCTCTCAAGATCCGGAGCCGCCCAAACGTCTCTACTCCACTGTTTCCAAGCTAACTATATTAACTAGGCAGCCCGCAAAACTCTTAGAGAAACTGGTATGTTCTCGAACACTTCACATCATTATATTAAAAAGGGACTTTTGCGTAGTTACAACTCATCCTATTTTCTTCATCGCAACTATTTTACTCCATTCAACTTGCCTTCGATATGTCAGAACCACGTTCCCTACTCGCCGCTTCACGGTGGATACGGTTTAAAACAACCAATGAAACCTTACTCGTTTTGTATTGGTCGGAACCACCTTTGCTCTTTTCTTCTAACATCCCTTGAATTTTATCTTTTTTAAAGATATTAAAAATAATATTAAAATATTTAAATTTTTTATTTTTGTCATTACTTTCTATTGCCTGTTATTTTACTGACTGATACAATACTTCATATATTTAAATTTACTGCTGACTAACTTCTTTTTAAGTTTTGATGTTTTAATATTTTATTGTTTTTTTTACGGATGAAAAGGTTTATTCAAAATTTTTTGCTTCTAAATAGATTTTTCCCCCTTAAACATAGTGCATAGATATTTTTGTCAACTAGGAACGTTTTTAAAAATATTTCCCTTGTTTAAAGCCTGAAAATAATTTTTGTGTTGGTTGCAACATACATAAAATTCATCTTTGTGACAAAATAATATTTGTTAAGGGAAAATACGTATTCTTAGAGTGTGCTCCCCTGTTCCTCCAGACCCACCGAAACTGGATAAAGTAAACTTGGATTACGTGGGCGCAATCAACGTATCGGTCAGCTGGAACATACCCAGAGGCTACAGCGGGCAGTGCTACCCTGGGTTCGAGGTATGCTTTTCCGCCAAAGGGGATAGCGAGGAGACCTGCGCCTACACCATAGACAGCGAGTTCATTACACCTTCTGCGGCACCGCTGTCTCCCTGCACAGAGTACAACTTCTCCGTGGCCACAGTCGACGGCAACTTCGCCCCCGAGAGCAAGACGTCTGCTAGGACCTACGTTTCAGTCGTCACAGGTGAGACTTTTAACACTTTGGGTGTTTAAACAGAGTTATATGGAGTTTTTGCCGGAATATAAAGACGCCCGAATTTCTTTAAGACATTGGCGACGTAATATTACCTCGCCAAAAGTTTTCATGAAGTTCGCTGCGACGTAATAACACGTCGGCAGCACTCAACATGTAAATTACTTAAATGAACACAGTGCATTTTACACTATGTTGGTTACGAATAATAATTTTATTGGGGCATTGACAAATCTCTTGCATATTGACTGACAACAGACTAGTAATGAGCGTTGCATAGTACAGTTCAGCTACGGCATACAGTTGTGGATGTAAAGGACGACGGTGAGTTTGAATACAGAGAACAACATAACTGGTGTTCTACAGTAGTGTATGCAGGTTGTTTAGAAATGAAAAAGATGGGCGCTGCTTAAAGGATAAACGTAAAATGTGAAGGAAAATTGTTAATAAACATATGGCCGATTCAGCTTCCCTTTCGCGTAATCGCCCTCCGAAACTATGGGGCCTTGCTACGGAGGACGGAGTGTACATGCCTGATGCAGGCGATGCAGACGTACTGTAGGCAACAGCAGTGTGCCACAGGCAGTCCTGTGTTTTCACAGGGTGGTGGGTGTTTTGTATTACCAGACACGTGCATATGCAGTGAAATGGAATAAACGCATGCAGAAATGACTAACATGATCCTAATATATGGACGCGCTAACTGTAATCGTGCAGCGGCGAGACGTATGTACGCGGACACATTTCCAAATAGACGATTCCCGAACGAAATTACGTTTTAGTAAGGGCGAGATCACCCATTGAAAGACTCTGCAGGGCTGCATTGACGACCATGGTGCACATTTTGAACATTTCTTGTTGCACGTCACACACTCTGGGCAGTGTACCTGGCATGTGTACTCCGTCCGCTGTAGCGAGGCTTCCTAGGTTTGGAGGACGGTTACTCGGATGGGAAACCGAATAGGCCATGTGTTTATTAACATTTTTTCCTTCACATATTACGTACTATCCATCCTTTAAGCAGCACCCATCTTCATATTTTTTGAAAACAGCCTACATAGGTGACTCACTTTTAACATGGCTTGAATGTCTGCAAATGTGTACCGCACCAAAAGTGTTATTAAATTGTTATATTAAAAATCTGCCAAATATTACTTTTACGCATTTTTACCTATGCTGCTGGTATCTGTTACCTACATGGATCTGTTTTGCTTTGTCGAAGCACAAAATTAAGGAAATGCTAAAGGTGACACTGGCACACGTATGAACTGCATCGTTTCCTATATTAAGAAGGCATTCAGGAGGAATGATTCTATCATATAATTGCCACAGTACATTAAAGGATAAATTCTGTGCACAGATTTGTTTTGCATTTTTTAAGATAATGGTTCTGGAAATTATGTGGCAATCATGAAAACTTGCAGCAAATTCCTAAGCAACCTGAATTATTTTAGAGTACAGTTCGAAAGTAGTTTTAAGTTTTTTTTAACACTCTGAAACGCAGTACAAGTCCCAGGTAAACGTAAAATTGGTGTTTTAATTTACGTTCTCACATAATTTAGAGAGTTTTGAAAACTCAGGCAGATAAAAACGTTCCATATTCCGCCCAATCGAAATATGAATAGATTTAGAAATAAAGTACTTTTCGTGATTTAATTAGAGTGTTTGATATAAGGATACAACGATGTCCAGGAGGTAGCCAATTTATCGTGGAAACAGAGTGGAGTAAACTGAAATAATATGGGGGTTCGTACTTCCTCGCATGGACATCTTTCAAGTTGAACAGAGCCGGAAAAAAACATTTTATTTTGGTCGAGGCAAAGATTCTCGTTGCGAAAATAATGCCTGCTACTCTTGCTGCTCCATCAGGATATCTGGATAGTCGTGCAATGGAACAAATTAAATGAGAAGTTGAAAGAGTGCATAAAGGGAAGGATATGGTGCAAGGTGGCAAACATTTTTCGTCGAGCAAATGCCGATTAATTAAAAAGAAAATATTTCAGCATGGATTATTTAGGTACATGGCTATAAAATTTTTAAGTGTGCTTGCCTGATTAAGTGTAATTTGTGAATTAATAGCTGAGCCAGAATTAACATGCTAGTACTTATTGCCATAAAAATAGCCGCACCCAGAATGAATGATATACAATGGTGAAAGTTGGTATACAACATCTTTACAGGTGATTTTGCTAGTGGTTTAAGTTTGGTTGCGATTGTCTGCTACATCCTTGGTAACGTGACAGCTTGCTGAGTTTGAAAGATGGAAAATATTTGGACAACGCGAAGCAGGGTGATCGTTCCGTCGGATTGCCGCCACCTAGGCCGTTGCGACCAAATTGTGCGATGGAATTGGCAACTATAAGGACATGAAAGAACACCGCACATCGGGTATACTTTATGCGACAAGGAATGACTACTAGAGGAGAGTATATTTTCATCGTTCAAAAAGCGCAAACTCTACCACCAATGTCTCCACCACCCAGAGATGTGCAGTGTCTTCACCCATAAACTTTGTTACCTCCCCCACTATTGTGAGACGACTTGCAGATGCAGACATGGATTCTCGATGTCCCTTACACCATCCTTTGTCGAAAACTCGATAAGGGTGACTTTATTTGCAGTTTTTTCGTTATCGGGTGGCACGGAGAGCTATAGAATGGAGATACATCATCCATAGTAGCGAGTTCTGGAGTATGAAGGTGTACTCGACAGCGCAAAAATTAGATTTTATTTTTGAGAGACACGCCACCAGAACTAGTAGCGTCATGGTATGGGGAGCAATCTCATATGATAGTGATCAGTGGAACACTGATGGCTCAGCCAAACGTCCTGGAAATTCTATGGCCTCATGTGCTTCCCTTCATGGCACTGCTACAATGAAAGATTTCACAACTGGATAATGCCCACCCACATACTACATGGGTTTCTCAGGTCCGCCTTCGTGCTGTCGATATCTTCCTTGGCCATCCCTGTCATTATACTTGTTTCTTATAGAACATGTATGAGGTTAGCTGGGACGGCAACTTTGGCCACCAACGGGTTTTCAGCACCTGAAGCGGCAGTTGCAACAACTGTGGGAGAATATTTTACAGGATGGCATTAGACATCTTGATGACTCTCTGCAGAACAGTGAGGCCACATGTATCGACGCTAGTGGCGGTGTAAACTTGTACTGAAAGTACTTTTCAATAGTGCAGATTTTACAGAATAACCAACGCATCTGTTTTGGTATTGTAATCAGTTATCTGTGTCATCATTCCCAATTGCCAAGCCAAGTTTCATTTCATTTCAACGCCTCCTGGGTGCGGCAATTTTTGTTTCGATGAGTGCATGCAATTAAGATTGACCACTGGCACGATATACGCTTATGGAAGGCGGCCAGGAAGGAAACACAAATTTCCTACTGGTCGTCAAGTAAAGTGCTGGGAGAGAGGAAATTTATGCACACACTGGGATGCGGTTTGAGAGTTATTCCTGCCCTCATCACCAAACCGACTGAATGAGTTACATGAAAGGCGCAATGGACGGTGAGATAAAACATTTGTGGTGAATAATATAAACATTAGTAGGTAATCGCTGGTGAAGGTTTGGCATTGATTTTTGATCGTATCACATAATGAATTATAATCACTGGAGTAACTGTTGTGTGGCTTGGCACTCCCAACAATTCAATATAGAGAAAAGCCACATCGGGCCCAGATAATAGCAAGAAGATCCATGAAAGTTTTACGGCCATTTGCCGATATGACTTATATTAATGTTCATGCTGGGGGCATCGACCTATGAAGTACTTAAACTGAAACTGAACTTGTTGAAACTTTTCTAAATTTACCACCAATAAATTAAAAAAAATTAATAAACAATAATTAGTTTGCAGAGTTCGATAACAACGATTAACCGTCGAGGAGCGCTAGTTAACGCGGGAACTTACGCAGTACAAACTAACTCGAAGTGCTTACAAGCTGCTTTTAGGAAACATTTGCTACAATAATCCTCTATTAACCGCAAAATTATTCCTCTAATAGCGAAATCTGTGGTAAGGTCGTATAGGCTCACGAGCTATTTTTCTCCGCATTTATTAAACATTTCGGTATACCGAAAAAAATTTAGAGCTTGTATTACATAATCTGTATTCACTACGTTCCACAGCATAACAATCACTCAATTGTGTATAAAATAACATACTCTTTGAAGAGAGATAATTGTTTTTATAAATATGATTCAGCATACTGAAATAAGTAATAACGAAATAAAATGAGTTTTCGATTTTTTTTTTTTTTTTAACAAATTAACTGCAGTCAGAGAACAGAAATACTCTCTCAATATTTATAATAGAAAGCCGGAAACATAATAAACAATTTTTTTTCTCTTTGATAAGGTACTTCAACTCAAAAATCTCACGCAATAAATTAAGTGTCTGAAATGTCTCAGCGCACAAAAATGATGAAATATTTATTTATTATGGCTTTTGGTAACGTAATGGTAGAGTGAAGTGAGTAGAATACCCGTGGAATGGTTCTACCATGCTACAGACAAAAATTATGATGCCTTATTTACAAGATAAGAGAAGTGTCCATAACACTGACACAAGTACATTTTAGTCCATTATCCATTATTAGACATATCAGTACTCGCCCCGGATGGCAAGGGGGGGGGGAGGAAGTGGATCTTAATTGCTATAAAGGCGAATTCCATGGCCAAGGTCGCTAAGGTATTACGCTTCCGTATCGCAATGTGCTGGGTTAGAATACCGGGCAAGCCGGGTTTTAGGTACCGTTTTTACATGACGTCAAGCAACAGGCCGACCCACTGTGCTGAGAAAACGGAGGTGGGGAGATAGCAGATTTTCCGAAAAATAAAAGAATGTTGCAATGCAATTTAAAAATAAACTGGGATCTGTCCTGAATGTTTATTAGTGCGAGGACGTTGAATTGTTTATCACATTATAACATTGTCTTCCTTTTCATTTGTATATTTTGTGGAATTTAAAATCAGTATCAGGCACGCGCATAGTTGTGACAATGGGGGTACAAAATGCTACTCTAGTAGCATAAGAATATTTTTTAAGTCGCAGGTTCGGTAAGGGAAGAGTGCCAAATAACTTGATAGGTAACCACGAGTGAAGTGGGTTTCCCGTGGTTCGTCCGTTAACTTAATTTAAAAAAAATTACATCGAGAAGAGTTTATTTTGAAGCACATATTTTTTCCAAAATCATACATTTTCAACTGACTTGAAATACTATATGTTTTCTAAAGCACAAAACACACACTTCAACAAAAATAACAAAAGTCAATGTAAACAATATTTATAAAATAATTTTAATAATTTGAAGTGTTTGTGTAAATGCGCTTTTTTTTTAATCGACTCAGATTCGCAGTAGGATTGGTACTATATCTCAATCTGCATTCTGACTTATGAATGGAAAATTGTATGTATCTATATTTAACATCGTAACGTGGAAATGCATCTTCCCCTCTTAAATAAAATTAAAGTATGTATTCAAGGAACGCGAAGATAAGAGGACGAAGACCAGGTGTGACAAAATCAGTTAGGCCGCAACGCCTCTTAGGTTAGTTTAGCGTGTAAGATGTCCCTCTATTATTCTAAGAGCATAAAAGAGGGGGAGGTGTTAACATTCCCAATGATATGAATAAAAAGCTTAAGAAACTGTCTCCTAGGCGGAATTGCCCTCAGTCTATTCGCGGCTTCGTCACACTTTTTGAATCAAACCTTTGAAAAATCACCTCATACATTACGAGGTTGGTTGTTTCCTAAAGATGCTACGTTTCAAGGCGTTTAATACTTGTGTAAACATAAAATAACGTTATTTTTGTTCAAACTGAACTTTTAGTTATATATTATATATTTTATCTATACATTTCTATTTCATTTTTGAAGTAATACGAATACAAACAGAGAGAAAGTACGTGTGTTGGTAACACCTAGTAAGAAATAGTACTTATGCAAAGTATTACTACACTGAGTGCGCACGAGTTCGGTGCGATAACCCTTTTGGTGTAATCTTCTAGACTCGATTAAGCTTCGTTTACATTAGGCGGACGAATATCGTGAAATAGAACTTTAGCAGGGCTTCGGCATAGTTGGAAATTAACTGTGAATGGACTATAAAATTCCACTCGGTTTTTCTAAAGGCATGTAATAAGCCACCCGGTTATTCTAAGGGAATTAGATTCCCATTAATGTAAACAAGCATTTGATAAAAGAAGTAAAGTTGTCAAATATGTGCACAATGTTCAGCTCCCCAGACGCCGAACATCACTGTGGAGGTACGCAACGGCACTGCGCACGCGACCTGGCAGGCGCCTGACGCGCTCAGCATGACCTGCGCCGCCAGCTACCTGGTGAAGAACTGCCGGATGGCGGGGCTCGTCTACCCGGAGGACTGCCAGACGGTTTGGTCGGAGACGCTGCCCCTCAACGCCACGGAGGCCACCGTCACCGGCCTGCGTGTCTGCACAGACAACTACGTCTCCGTCAACCTGGTCGGCAACAACGGACACTCCTCCAGCAAGGAGGTCGTCCTGGACGTATACGACGGTCAGTATCTACTGTTGGTCACCCCGAGGGATCGTATATCTTCCACCGCTTCTTTGTTACTAATATTGTATACATAGTGTACCTACATTGGACCGCGGGGCCGCGGTGGTGTAGTGGTAAAACTACCCCCCCCCCCTCCAATTTAGGCGAACCGGGTTCGATTCCCGGCGGAGTCAACCCCGGATTTTTGCATGTGTGAAATCGTTTACCCCACCCTTGCATTCCGGCGCTGCTCCATGCACACCTCACTTCACCCTCATCGGCTCTCTAGACCTCGATGTTAAGAGCCGCCCAAATCTCTCCACTCCACTTAATTAGACCGACAAACTTCGACTACACGTTAATCACGAAAAAGGAAGGAAACACCATATATGAGACCTATGGTCTAAAGTGAACTGTAAGTGCAGTACACGTCTTTGAAGTTTGACCTGAAACAGTAGTTAATTACAAATATTGCAGACAATTTTTTAAGATGGAACATTGATTGTCTGGATAATGTGTAACAGAAAAAATATATGTAACACCACATCATCACCTGCCTGTCGCTGTCATCAAATAATTTCATGGGGATAACCCCGATTACTATCCTTACTTCGACTTAATCTGCATGACGCAGTAGCACACGTGGGATTTAAAAGATGGTTTACTAACCCAAGTTACTATTAATTTTACACATTATCCAGACATTCAGTGTTCCATCTCCAGTAGTTGTAATAAAACTATTTCTTCAGGTCCAACTTTAAAGATAAGTGCAGTTCTTAGGGTTCACTTTATATCATAGGTCGTGTATATATTTTCACCTTTTCTCGCGATCAACCTGCAGCCGAAGTTTGTCGGTTTCATTTAAAAACCTATATAGTTCGTAATAAAAAAATCTTACTTTGATTTTATTTTTTTCATTTAACTGTGGCATATTAACGTTCCTATTGATATGCACTTAGACCAACTGGAAGGAGGTGCAGCCCAAAAATACATTATAGGATTTACTATGTTTTGTTATCTTTGGCTTATCACTCTGTGGTCTGGATTTACGATGCTGGATAATAGTAAACTACTGATTGTGTACTATAAAACCTTAAGGAAAGATGATCAGCATGGATATATTTTATACAGAAATCCAGGGTTGGAAATGATTTGTTTAACCTTTATAGCATTTAAGTGTATATTAGCAGGCTTAAGTAACACTACAGAATAACAACTCAAATAGATTGTTATTTCATTGCATTTTTTACTCATACGTATTCATTTGAATTAAATCACATTATATTTCCAGTACACAAAACAGGGATTGTACTGTCAACCAAAGCCGATCATTCTCTGCGCCTTAGGTAGATTCCTGTGCTTGTTGTCATTGTGTAGCGGTCTCCGATGGTTACTTAATATCTGTTGGCAACAACCACTAACTTCATATTTGCTGGTGATACCTTTGCTAGCGGTGAGGCAGTCGTAACAGCACCTATACAGAACCCAAATCTTTGTCAGAGCTAGTCGTAAAAATCAGTGTTACTTATATGGGTTTAGGTGGCGTGGAAATGTGCCCATAAGTATAGGCTGGATGCATTAACTCATTCCGACGATAGCCTTCCAGTCTTTATTCCATTGCACATTCTGATAAAGTAGCAATTATACTTCAGCTTTCTTTTCCTTTACCGAGCGAACGTGTGGTATTCAAATTATTTATAGGTTTTTTTGGGCAGCAATACTGCCTGGACGTTGGGCAGAATGCTACGCTGGCCGATTGTCACGCCCAGCATACATAAACTCGTTCAGGTCCTCATTGTTACAGATGGCCAAATGGAAGTGCCGTAGAATGATCCTTGTCTTCTCGTGCTCGCGGAACGCATTGACTGCCGGCTCGAGGACCACAGTTCCCTCGTTATCATTATAGTGGCCTGATGCACATGGGCTCCTGGCCCTAAACTCTTTAGCATACTTGCCCTCTCTTACATAGCTGTTCGTGGATTTGTGAAAATGTTAACTGAAGTCCAACTCAGCCGTAAAAGGACTTTTTGACTTCCCTCATAATGCTCCCGCCTACCTGGAGATTTTCTCCACGTTTGAGGCCGAGAAGCGCGGGAGCGATAATGGCGAGACTGTCACTCGCATCAAGTGCGCTATCGCCTCTAAGCGCGACGCTCTTAACTGGCATGCAGTGTTCTCGTCGTGCTGCGTGTACCTATGGGACTTTCAGCAGCGACCCTATTATTTTATTGGTGGAATGTCTGAAGCAAATTTTAGTGCACGGCCTTGAGTACTTTTGCATGTATTTGACACGTATATTTTGAGATACAGCGATTTGAAATAGCCGATTCTTGCAATTTTTGAGTATTCTGAAATTGTGTTTCTAATATGCACAACGTCTTGAAAGCACTTAACAGCCCTTGTCTGAAGTGTTTTTTTTTTTTTTTTTCGTCGATCAGCACATTGTACGCACGTAAAATAGTTTCGTGAAAAAACGAGTATTTCTAACACTGCAACGCCGTTGAAGCACCAGGTAGGCGGGCCCATAGTTGTCGTGTGGGTCTCGTAAGCAATTGTTTCTCTTCCAATTTTTAAAAAATTGTGGAATATTTCAATGGCAATTTTTTTCAGGACAGAAATGATGAATCATAAATGTGGTCGTTAAATAGTGTCAGCAAAAACCGCTGCAAAAGGTATCCATCTGTTGAAGATACTTATTCTTCTATATAACAGTGTTTTTAACTAAGGCGACAATGCTGCATATTTTCTGAACAGATTGCTGTATTCAAATCCTACAGTCACCGCTAAAAATTTCGAGGAAACAAAATATGTGTGAAGCTATGCCATTTTACATCGTCGTCGCAACGCTTCCTTATGGTCGGACGTAACCTTGAGGCATTTGAAATTTTTTTTACTAAGGTGGACTCTCCTTCCCTCTGCCAGACATGATGGATCACACACGCCGACCTGCCAATGGATAGTCCTCTCGCTGCCAGACGTGCTTTGGCGACGTCACGCTAATTTTCGCACGCGTCTTTACCGGACTGTCTCGCCGGTTCAAGCCGCAGACATAACAGGGGAAGAAGAAATAAAAAAACTGTTTACAGTTTAGCTGCTCGTGACGATAAAGTTGACGGAAACTAGCGTAATCCTTTTTAGTGTGAAGTACACGAAGCCAGTAGTTTCTGCGATCACTCCGCTGTAGTAAATGAAAACATATGTGACCAAGGACTTGTAGCGTCGAAAAATTTCATAGTTAAAAATGTACATTTACAACTTCAACAAGGTGTTTTAGGAAAATTAGAATATTTTATCAGAGGGCATATTGAACCCGCAAAACACCCAAGTATTTTATGAGAAGTGTAAGACTGGATATGTGTAGGCTAAGTGTTTCATAAATAAACAACTAAAATAATTTTTAATGCCAAAATACTATAATTAATATTTATATTTGTTTACAGTAGCAAATATTATAAAACTCTGAAAGGGATTTTACAGGAGATCCTTTATATATATATATATATCTTCCTGTAGGTGATTCGTGACTATCCCAACTATCTATGTCGGGGGTTCTCAAACTGTGAGGGGGTAGCACGCCTCCCTGGAGTACGTAGGCACAGAGCTTAAGAGCTGAACGTCTCGTCTACAGGGAACTCATTACAAACGGAACACGTTGCTCAGAGAAGCAGGAAAGAGGAAGGAATCGGCCATTGTCTGTAGTAAGGAACCACCCTAGCATTTGCGTGGAGTGATTTCGGAAAACCATGGGAAACTGAAATCAGGATTGCCGGACCGGGAATCGAACGTGTACTACTGAATTCGTGTACAACATAAAACAACATTAAAGTTTAAATATAATGTGAATGTAATCGTTAACCCATTAGTATATGTGCATATATGTGTATGTGTATATCTATGTGTAGGCATGTGTATATTTTTGTATGTATGTATGTTTATGTGTGTATATTAACAGTCTATTGCAAAGTATACATATATTTGGAAGGTGTGACATACAACTGTAAATAAGGGGGAGTGCGCCTCAAAAGTTGAGAACCCCTGATGTATGTGATACATTTTTAACTGTCCTGTAAAGAAGTTTATTGAACTGTAATATTTTTTAATGCAGAAATTCCGGTACCGTTGGATGTGACTGTGTCGGATGTGACGAACAACGAGCTGACGTTCAACTTCAACGAAGGGCGTCAAGACTGCGTCCGGGCGTTCCAAACCTGCTGGTCCACAGAGGGCGAGGATGAGACGTGTGTTTTCATAGACACCGGCTACTCGACCACCTTAATGTATCTTGACCTGAAGCCTTGTTCCAAGTACTCAGTCAACTTCACCGCGCTTGGCCACAATGGCAAGCTCTCCAAGAATTCCACCACCTCATTCCTCACAGGTTTGTTTATATTTAATCGTTTTTTGACCCACTTTTCTTATGTTACTTTAAAGGACATCTTGTCCTTGGCATTTTCAGTGGGTATGTGAAAGGAAGGCGAAATATTATATTCTCGGGCTTTCTTTTTGCACAAAGACTCTTGTTTCAAAATTATTGTTGCATTTACAATTATATCGCCATAATAGGCTTCGTGTTTGGATAAAAAAAGTCGTTTCCAATTAAATTAATTAATACATTTCATTTGTTATTAATTTGTATTGGATAAAAAAGTCGTTTCCAATTAAATTAAATAATACATTTAATTGGTTATTAATTTGTATTGGCGCTGATAAGGATAACTTATACTTTTACAATGTTACTGGTTATCACCAACTTAGGTTTATTGTAAAAAAAGTTAAAAGATTTCCACAATACAATAAATAAATACTGGAATCAAGCCTACTTAGCTACTAATTCTACTCAGTAAAATACTTTATACTCTACATTTACAATACTGAAATCACTCAGTTTTGTTATAAAAATGTTTTATCTCCGAAATGTTTTCTGGATTAATCAGAGATTCTAGTGTCCGCCAAATAGCATGCTAAACATGCCCTACAGCCACCTCTGTACTCGCAGGCCACTTGTCACACACCACGAAGATGCCCGCACTTCGTCACTTATATGTCCTTCATATCCACTAAATTTGACTGCTAAATCGCACACATAGTAGCTCACTCGTCATGCAAAAACTCCCTTCATCTAGGTGTTATGTAAGATTCGGATACAAAGCCTCGTGATACACGTGCTTTTCACTGTGAGACGACAGAAAATCTAGTTTCTGTTCGCGTGTGCGCGGTGGTGTAGTGGTCGGACCGCTCAATTCCCACCGCGGCGAATGGG
Source organism: Clitarchus hookeri (assembly GCA_002778355.1). Lineage (NCBI taxonomy): Eukaryota > Metazoa > Arthropoda > Insecta > Phasmatodea > Phasmatidae > Clitarchus > Clitarchus hookeri. The sequence continues at coordinate 237,083 of NQII01000180.1, read as the reverse complement.
GCTTGGCCCCCGCCAGGGTCAAACTCATATTTTGGTACGTGGGAAACGTGGCAGTAGTTACTGTTTGCTGGTGGGGTTTCTCCGGGTTCTCCCGTTACCCCCACCATTACATTCCGTCGCCGCTCCATTGTCACCTCGTTTCGTTCCCGTCGGCACTCGAACTATCAGCTCTCAAATACTGCCCAAATCTCTCATTTTAATTTCCTTCCGCCTGATCCATCCGCTATGTGAACCGTGTTTCTTGCAAGAAGCCTAAGGTTTATCCAATCGAAAATAATTTCGTCGCAAATAAAGTATACGTATTTTGTTTCATATACTCAGAACTAATTCTAAGATGGTTAAACATAATTATGTATGAAATGAAATACACTTCTTGGTTGAACGTCAGGCTCGTTGGCTCATGCCTTAGCAGAAATATCGTAAAAAAAAAATACTGTCAAACACTTGTAGATGTATTATCAAGTGACTATACACTAGACCTGTATGAAACAGGCGTTTCAACGAGACGTTGGAAATATCTGTTCTTTTTTTTTTTTAATACAATACCTTCCATCGGCATGATTTTATTCTGGTATTAAGCTGAATGAATAACATATTTAAAAACTAAGGTGCGCCGATGAAGATGTAATCGTAATTTGATCTCTTATATGATATGTTGGGAGTAGACTCGTTTGTACAGCTCCTTCGGTGTGGTTTAGTGCAGAATTACTCCTCGCTTCTTGCGCCATTGCTAGCCTTCTCAATATTCTTTAATACACTCGTCTACAGTGTGTAGGAACTTACAAATTTGTGTAAATATTAAAAAATAAAAATAAAAAAATAAAAAAATACGTAAGAATATAACAAGGTACAAATTTTATTTTAATTTTTTGTCTTGCTGATATAAATACCACATAAAATTTAAATTGAGGGGGACAGATTTGACAAAAATAGAAATTACAACACATACTTCCTATTATTGGGCACATTTTGTTGCATGAACAGTTTTGATTATCCTTCATGAGATCGCTCTAGTTAGATAGGCCTAGTCCTGACGACTATATAATTCTACTTTTATATCTGTGTGTACTATCACACGCCTTTTTCTGAAACCCTACTCTTATTTGTTCTTCGATGCCCTTCAATACTAGACCCTTATTCATATTGACCATGGAATCCTGCTTTTCTCTGCTGCGATGCACGCGGTCTTTTTTTTCTGTAGTTAATTGCTCACTGGGCGTAGAAGACTCGCCCTTGACATGAGATGAAATCATCAAAAGCAAACTTCAGCAACTAAAGCGTGGAAACCCCATTGACAGAGACGTGTTTATACTGACTGGGTGGGACTTGGAGGCTCTGCAGAGAATAATAATTCCTGAAATTGTTACGCAGCAGCAGAAGCTGTAAGCAGTGGCGTAGCCAAAATTATTTCAAGAGGAAAAAAAAAAGAGGGACTGGGGATGTTTTACACTGACTGAAGGGAAGGGAAGGGAGGTTATACCGACATTAGCGGGGCAGACACACCTGCTAATTAGGACAACTAGTAGGAGAAATATTAATTCACAGTATAATAAAATGCATCATACTTCACAGTAATTATATATATTTTTTCTGGCCTATTCGCGGTATCTTCACACTTTCTCGATAAAACTTTTGAAAAATCACTTTATTTATGACGTATTAGGTAGTTTCTTAAATATGTCACTATCGCAAACGTTTTATATTTCTGTTAACATAAAAGCCATGCATTTTTGGTTAAATAGGACTTTTACTTATATTTTATTTACAAATGATAATATTTCATTTATAATTATATGTGACAAAATATAGGCAGTAAATAAGCGTGTTGGCGATACTTACTAAGAAATAGGTCTCATGGAAAATATTATTAAATTAGGCCGCACAAATGCGGTGCGTTGCTCCTTTTGGTGTAATTTTTTAGACTTCGTTTGCATGAGGCGGAGGGTTAGCCGAAAAGTATAATTTGAGCAGGGCTTCAGAAAAGTTGGAAGTAACCACGACTGGACTATATTATTTAAAGGCTTGTTAATAACTGTTTGACAACCGTAAGGGCAAAGTGTGGGCGAGAAGCACAACCTCCCCGTCCCGGCTGCGCCTCGGGGCTGCAGGAAGACTCGTGTTTCCAGGACCGGACGACGTGCGCTACAAGATGGCGGAGCTGAGCCCGCACTGGGCGCTGCTGTCGTGGAAGCCGACTCCGCCGACGCTGCAGTGCGCCACGGACTTCAACATCACCTGGAAGAGGTACACCAGCAGCGACCGGGTCCGGCGCGCCGTGCTGCCCGTCAACACCACCACCTACAACATCACCGGCCTCAGCAGCTGCACCGAGTACGTCGTCTCCTTCTCCACCGACGGCGACAACGGCACCACGTCTGGCGAGATCAGCTCCGCGTTCTACACGCGGCTGGCAGGTATGGCCTAGTCGCGGCTTCTTCACTATCTTTGAATCAAACCTTTGGAAAATCACCCCATGTACGACGCGTTTAGTTGTTTTCTAAATATGCCATGTATCACAAGCGTTTTATACTTTCGTTCACATACACGTACCTTATTTTTTGGTAAAATCTAACTTTTACTTATATATCTATACATTATAATATTTCACTCGCAATTATGTGAATAAAACAGGAAGAAAATATGTGTGTTGGTAATACCTAGTTAGAAATAGTTTTTATGCAAAATATTATTACATTGAGAGCGCACGAATGCAGTGCGTTGTCCCTCTGGTGTAAGTGTCTAGACTTGTTTGAGCTTTGTTTGCATGAGGCGGAGGAATATCCTGGAAGTAGAACTTTAGCAGGGCTTCAGAAATGCTGGAAGTAACCGTGAATGGACTTTATCACTACTGGGGCTGTGTGTAAAATTTATCGTAATGCTGATAACATGTAGACACCACCTACACTCTTAATTCGCAAATTTTCCACAACAGTGCATAAAGTCGTTTGGGATAACTTCGTAAAATAAAGGGAACTTTGTATTACCACCCTAATTTAATTTCAGATGAAGACTGCACACTACAATTTTCCTTACCTATTAAATTATAAACCATGAAGTATACGCCAATATGGGGGCTATAAACAGGGCCGCAGCAAGGGAGGAGCAACTGTGGTAGAATGTGAATAATGCCACTACACCCTTCTTAGTTCTCCGACCACTGGCACTACTGCACTATTGAAATGCCATTCTCTAGACTGTAAACAGGCCACACGTCCGTGTATTTGTATTAACGTATTATTTCGAGTGATTTTGTTGCCGTGTAACACGTCAGCCAAGGTCTGTAACATTTTCACGTAAATGAAAATTATTGTGTAGGCACGAAGGAGGCCGGCCCCAACTCACTGTCCCGGGCCTCCAGAATCCTTGCTGTGGTTCTGGCGGCAAATTCTTGGTTTGAAATTAAAATTTGTGCTACAGCATAACCCTTAATTGGTTCACAGTACTTATAGTGAAAAAGCACGAATGGTATGATTTTTCCCTCCATGAATTTATGATAGTGTTTTTATAGGCTGTTCACGGTAAAGTGAGCAAGCTCTTTTTAAGGCTTTGCTAAATTTTTCCTCTTGCAAAATTTCTATCTTTCATCCCCTTGCTAATATAAACATTTCCATCTGACTTATAAACATAGTGTGTACTTTTTACCTGTATCAAAAGTTAATGTATGAGGCTGCAATAAAATACAGTTATTAGCAGTATATATCTATTGAAAGGGCCTTAAAAAGTGCTCATTTAACCGTGAGCAGCCTATAGCTCATTGAAGAGTCAAGCGTGTAGGGAAGTTTACAACTTTATGCAGTAGCGACGCTCAATACTCCTGTATTTTCAACCTGATATTATTTCTATAATGCGTATAGGTTAAAAAATTACGTTACAGTTTAGGAAGTTTACTATAGGCTGTGCACGGTTAATTGAGCACATTTGAAATCAACCTTTGAAAAATATCACTGACTCTTCCTACATTAATTTTAACATGCACAGTTAGGGACATGCGTTAATTTTTATATTTTCAATATATATACGGTGTACGTATTTTTTTTTTATAAAACATATATTTTAAAAATTTCTCGCAAACAGGTTTTACATGCTATGGAAACATATCCGCTGTAGGGCACTTCTACTAAAACATTCGTGAAGAATACACTTTGTTTGAAACACCTATCTTTATAATTAACGCACTGAGGCGAAATTTCCCTAAAATGGGATTTCCTATTTAAATTACGCAACTTTCAGCCGGTAGGCAGTGCCGCCAAGTGTTTCACACAGTTACCGACTTGGGCAGGGAGTCATGAACAGAGAGTACGTGCCAATTACCAGGAAAAATCACCACGTCTTGATTGATACAGTTCTCGCTTATAAAGCCGGACTTCTATGGTTCGAGTCCCAATAATTTTTTTACCGTAGCTTTTACTTTATACACATCATTATGCTAATATAAATAGAGTTATCGACACTCGTTATTTTTACTGCTGTGATTGTAGAAAAAATCACGATGAGACACAAAAAAAAACATTTCGCCGCAACACTAAACTAGACGTTGTCGTAAGCAGCAAATTTTCGTTCCTGAATATCAGTTTTTAGCCTATTTTTCAAAGGAAATAAAGACTTATGAGATCACCCTGTGTGTGCTGCCCCCCCCCCCTTTTCAATTTTTGAACGCGTTAACCGAATTTCACCAAACTCGGTACACATGTAGTACTTAGTAAGGAAACCGTACGTACAAATAAAGTTTTCGACCACGCCGGACACTAACCTTCAAAATGACGGCCATTAAAAAATTTAGAACGATATGTCATGTCTCGAAAACCGTTCAACTTATTTTAACCAAATTTTGTATGCTGACCGTATCTATTACAAGCTTAATGTAAGACAAGAAGCAAAACGTTTGTCCGCCATTTTGTAATATAGCACTACATGAATTAATACAGTTTTTGTGTAATTTCTCGGGAAACAATTGACAGATTCCTACCAAATTTTGCAATCAAGTAGTACTGCCGCAGTTGATATGTACAAATATGCTTCAAGTATGTCAGACACTTATTTTCAAAGTGGCGTCCATCTAGCTATTTTAGCATAGTATGCTATAACTTAGAAAACATTTAATCAATTCCAATTTAACTTTGTATGCTGGGAATATATATAACCAACATCAAATGTGTCTACACAGAGCCTCTTTTGTACTTCATTTTGTAAGATAGTGCCACACGAATAAATAATATTTTTATGTCAAATCTCGGGAAAAAATTTTTCCTATTCCTACCAAATATGGCAAGCAAGTAATACTGAAGTAGGTAATGTTAACTTATAACGTTTTATGTATGTCAAACACTTATTTTCAAAATGGTGTCCGTAAAACAACTTTAGTTTTGTATGTTATATCGTCGAAACCATGTAATTAATTCCAACGAAACTTTGTATGATGGCTGTATATATTACCAAAATCAAATGTGTATACACCAACACTATTTTTTCAGCTATTTTGTAAAATAGTCTCACTTGACAAATTTAAATTATGTGATCTCCAAAAAAACAACTGATTTCTACCAAATTTGGCAGACAATTAGCACTATGACTGGCTATGCAAACTAATAAATTTTGAGAGGGTTAGACACATAAATTTTAAAATGGTGGTTATATAAACATTTTGGTTCCAAATTTTTTTATCTACAAAACTGCAAAACAAATTTCAACTTAACTTTGTATGCTGACAGTGTCAGATATATAGATCAAAATTGTCTGTACAAAGCCTCATTTCTCTGCTATTTTGTAAGATAGCCCCTCATGATATAATATAGTTTTTATGCCGTATCTCGGGAAACAATCAAACAATTTCTGTCAAATTTGGCAAATAAGTTTTACTGTGGTAGGCTATATTAATTTATATGTTTTAAGTATGTAGGTCTCTTATTTTCTGAATGACGCAAATACAAACATTTACAGATATAAATTTAACTTTGTATATTTTATCCATGACAATAATCGAATATGCATATATATATATATATATATATATATATATATATATATATGCATATATATAACTTTTTACCCTCCATTTATGAAGATCGTCACATGATCAGTGGAGGTTTTATGCCATATCTCGAAGACCAATCAACCGATATGCATACATACATCACCCTTTGCCGGATTTTTTTTTGCAAAGTATTGTCAAGCGAGTAAACTTAACATTTTGTCATATTTGCGGAATAATTCGACTAATTTCCACAAAATTTTGCACACCTACAGAAGGCCAAGTATAATTACATGATATAAATGGGATCAGGCAATGAATTTAAAAAATGGCGGCTATATAAATATTTTTATATGTTTGGCATATCTATTTAACAATTTCAATCAAACCTTTTATGCTGACATTATCTATTACAAACATCGTGTACAGAGCCTCTTTTTAGGCAATTTTGAAAGATAGCCCCATTTAAGAAAATAAGGTTTTTGGTCACATCTCGGAGACCAATCAACAATTTTACGAGTTTTTCTGAATTCGAATCCCGGGTAAGTCAATCGTGTATTTTCATTGTCTTTGTACTGTATTATATGTGTCAGGTTTCATGTCTAATGATATTGCTGTCAATGAGACGTCAATGCCTACCTACCTTCTAAGTCTTCAAGAGATTCACTAAAATTTATTTGCACCCATGTAGAGGAAAGTATGCCCCATTAGTTATCAGTAACTTATTGTCTTTACCTGATCGAATTGTGTGGAATTCATATGATTGCAGATGTTGGACCCATAACAAATTTCGATTTCTTCTATGTCAACGATATTGTTTTCCTCGACATATTCTTCCCCGACAACTCACTGCATTGCATTAGCACCTACGTCACTTGCTGGTACGAGACAGGAGAGTCCCAGGGACAACAGCATTGTGAAGAAGGGCCCCTAAGCTGGGCCAGCGGTGTGCTCGAAGCTTGCGTAAACTACACCTTTGAAGTGACTGCGAATACGAACGACAACAGGACCATTTCCGGCTCTACTACTTTCACCCCAGGTAAGGCTCATTAAATTACAATAAGCTAAAGGTTTTTGAATTTTTGGTTTACTTCGAAGGGAGAAAAAAAGTGCGAGAGAACTTCCAGTAATTTGAGCAACTTTTGCAAAAGTACTTTAATAAAAACAGACTTCAAGTACATGGAAAATGAAGCGGTTTTACGAGCGATAACAAATATCAACTGTATTGAATAAAAGAAAATAAGTATTATTCAAAGTCAATTGGCACAAAATAGATAGATATTGTGAGTTTGCTAATATTCGGGGTGTTTTAGATGTCGTAGAAGAGTTTTTAGATGTTATAATTATTATTTGATAACACATCATTTTACAAAGTGTTAGTATGAAAGACAAAACTAAGAACTGATGAACAAAATTTCTTCAGATAATTTTAAAATTTCTCCTCCTTTAAATTAAATAAAAAATTATCCGTAGTAAATAAAAAAAATAATAAGCAGAATAATTTTTCTTCTAGTTTTATTAAAGGATTTCTGTTTAGTAACTATAGATTTTTAATTTTTTATAATCTTATGCGTGGGTTCGGGTAAGATTGTCGGCAAAGTGGGGAAAAACGGGAAGCTATGTGTCATGCCCCACGACAACAGGAGACAACTCGCATTTCATATCAAAAATTTATAATAATTTAAAAAATAATACATTTAATAAGAAATAAAAACAAATTAATTCCATAAACGGCAATATATTGCTACACGTTCGTTCAGAGATATAAATCTCAGTTAATAAAATTTAATTTCTTAATTTTTTGTAAAAACTTACTATATAAAAATACAGATATAGCTTTTAAAATGGAACTATCAGTTTCTGTATATATCATAGTCCCGAATGCAAGTGCAAAGAGAAATTTCTACGGTAATCAATCACTCACTATCCTACCACAACAGACAGGCAAAGAAAATAGTAATATTGATCAAGTGTATGCATTTAAATAATTTGCATAAATCAGAAAGCATTAAGTCTTTCATGAGCTTCTTCCAACCCCACTTCATCACCTAGATGGTTCACAAACATTGCAACATTTCGCCGGATGCACACCGGTCACTCCCCGAAGTCACCTCGAACATACAGGTCACTCACTCACTCACTCACTCACTCACTCACTCACTGTCACCGCCCTGCACATATCGCCGACCGTCGCTAGTTTGCAAACGTCCTCTGCCTCACCGCAACCCACAGTCCCGAACTCCGCTTCATTGCTCTCGGTCAGCCGAACAGCCATACTCACTGAACCCTTTATCACATAGCCTTCCAAATACTTTTCTGGGCAGTTGAAAGCGTCTGTATTTCTACCCGCCACTAATCCGTTACAGATTACTCCACATTTAATGCATGCGAAGAAATGACGTAACTCGGCGCCTAGAAGTTTCTCAAAAGAGAAGAGTAACCCTGGCATTAGTAAAGGTGTTATACAATGCTGACCATTAAAATTGCAGCACCAAGGAAAACGGACCTGAAGGGACCCACATTGAGGAAATGCGTAGAGAAGGGTAGGGAGGTGACGTGATAAGGGGTTCAGTCGATTGGTGCTGCACATGAGACAATGGCGACACTGATAAGCGCAAATCGGGAAGTCGCTAAGAGATAGTGTCAGTGTGTTTCTCCGCCGTTCGTGTGCACAGACGGAGAGGGTATGCCACGTCGAAAATCTTGACAACCATACAAACTCGTTTCCGCCTTTGACAGTGGGAGAATCGCAGGGATTGTGCATTATTATCATATTATAACTTGCAGACAAAATCTACATAAATAACTCAAAATAATATAACTCTCTTCTATACTTATTAATTTACGACACCACGTGTCTTCATCCTTATCTACATCATAATTTACACTTATGATATTTCGATACACTTTCCGTGGATAATATTTTCCGGGGAGGTATCGTCTTTGTACCATGGACGTTGTCCTAAGGATGTTCAGTCATGTGTGTTTAGATTATTTCTTTGCTCTTTCTCATTGCAGAGCTGTTATCGTGTTATCTATGATGCAGCAGGCTTATCAGTTTCAAGTTTGCACAAGCTTAACCATTTGCTCTTACGCCTTTGCATGAAAGAGACGTACGCAGACCTTACTCATGCGCCTTGCACCATTTGCCTTAGAAAATGTGTTGTGAACATCCTTATGACAACGCCCAACATGGGACGAAGACAATACCGCACCTGAAGATATTATCCACGGAAAGAGTATCGAAATATCCTAAGTGTTAATTATGATGTAGATAAGGATGATGAGACTTGGTGTTGAAAATTAGTTACTGTAGAAGAGAGTTATATTCTTTTGAGTTATTTATATATATTTCGTCTGCAAGGCATAACGTCGGACCTGGAGGTGACGAATGGCATGCCATCGTCTTCTCCGAAGAATCTCGCCTCTCCTTGCAGCACCACCATGGTCTCACCCGTGTTTGGTAGCACAGTGGTGCACACCTGGCTGAGCCCTGCATTATGCACTGTCATACCGGTCCAGCACCTGGAGTTATGATATGGGAGTGCCATCAGATTCCAGTCCCACTTGTGCCTAACATGGGGCCATGTACAAATAGGATAATGTGCAACCGCATGTGGCACACATTTTCCGATGGTTCCTGGGTGACAACCATTTCACATTGCCACACTGCTTTCTTTGCCTGCGCGTTCACAGGATCTTTTGGCCATCAAAAAGTGTGATTCAATGGTCGGAAGACGACTGGTCTGCAAGTGCACATCCGCGGCTACAATAGATTATATTTGGACACACACCGAAGCAACATGGGTGGAAATACCTCAGATGAACAAGTCACTTCCTCTCAATGCCGCGTCATGTGTGGATTTACTCGTTTTCTTTTCTGCATTAACAGACATATCATGCTACACGTTATCTCCAGCTGGCTTCTGGGATATCTGTGCTCAGACCTCTGCATCTCGAATAAGGAACACGGAAATTTTGCCGAAGGAATTTGCAGTCGAGTATTTACTGTCTTACGAACTTTACGGAGTAAAAATCTGTTGTTTACTGAAATAATGTATGCACTGGATGTACCTATTTGTATACTGAAAGTACAGTCATATGGCTATCACGCAGATCTTCAAAGATCTGTTTATTTATGTCATGTATATCGTGTATAATTTTGTAATTTATTTATAGTTAGTGCCTTGGCATCCATAATCAAGATTTATATTTTTGGCAAATAACTTTGTGGCTTGAATAGACTATCAACGACGCAAGGTAAAAATGGTTATTTAATATATACTCTCGCATTGATAAAACAACAGAGCAGCCTTCGGAAAAATAAATGTATTAATGTTCTCTCTTTGCACTGCTGAATGCCAACTCTGTTCTTTCATGCTTTTTGGCTTTGCCACACTTGCGATCTTTAACGCCCCTACTCCTGCTCGTCGCGATGAGAGTACCCGAGGTGATATGTTCGTGTCTGTCCAACACTGAAAACAGAACTCCCGTTTTTACATTAAGTCGTTGATACATGAAAGGTGTTTCTTAGACCTCAGAAAAAACATCATACTAGAGACAGCAAGTCTCCGGTGACGTCATACCTTGCTCATCCAAGGCGAACTGCAACGTAAAGACATGGAACCTACCAGAATCAGGATAGTCCTGGCTCTTACAAAATTACATGCTTGACGAAATAATACTGCTCTCCCTAAATAAATGCTCCTGGGGCCCTATTCTCTAACGTTTTACTATATTTTTACAAAAACCTACCGCCTAACTTTCTTTACGAGGCGAAATGGTATTCTGTAACTCAATATGTTGCCATGATGGTCTTTCGAGTGCCTCGTGACTGTCTTTATATAAAGACCGGTCAATAAGGTGTCTTTATGAACGAAGGTGGAAAGAAAATGGCCGACGCATTCAGGTTTGTTCTACTGAAAAGAAATCATTTTAAAATGCCCTAAACAAGGGAAATATTATATTCTGTTATATAGTCGCACAAATAAACGGTGTCTGAAATACATTTTAAGAGTATATTTTATAATTCTTTAGCGATGCTCTCGCTTTAACGTAACTGCGAGGTGACACCTTCGGCCACGGGTAGGTGTTGCTATCTCTTGATGCTCAAAATGAACTAGTACAACCTGAAATCTTGCATTCCTCTTAAGAAGTATCTTTATTTTAGAAGTATTATTTGGAAAAGCATTAAGAAATAAATCTCACTTATAGTTAAAAATTCACTACACAAGCAAAATTTTTGACAATGCATTATATAATAACTGGAAAAAAAATATAATTCAACAAGCAGGCCGTTGATTTCAAAACACAGCCCGCTGCGTTGCCAAACGTATATCTTTGCACAAAGACACCAATAAAGATATGGCTTACATAATACCACATAAAGACGCTTACGAGTAACCATCGTTATGGCCCTCTCCATGAGAAAGACGATCACGTCGACTGTCTTTAAGCAAACTCAATTTAGAGAATAGGGCCAGATAAGTTGGTCCTTACTGTACCTAATAATGTTAAGTTTACTGAGTTGAGTTGTTTTGGTCGTTGCTTAACAAAAGGGTTTTAAGCGGCAGTGAGAGTGAAATGAGGTAAATATAAAGCTTTGGCGGAATGGAAGGTCAGGGAAAACGGAACTACCCCGAGAAAACCCGCCGGCCGATGGCAACGCCCGCCAGGTTCCCCGCATGTGACCTCGCCGGGAATCGGATCCGGTTTGCCTTGGTGGAAGGAGAGTCAAGTTTGCGACTGATGGGAACATTTCTAAATTGAATAAACTTTAGTTTGACAGCATAAAGTTGAACTGGTGTTTGCACATGATATCACATACGTTTGGCTCAGAGTTAAGAGCGGCATACCACCTGGGTTTTCTTGTAACTGGAATGCCCACCACAACCCAACCTCTCCCACGCCCAGGGTTGCTCCCATCAGTTATATACTGTAGTCTGACTACTATACCTCCGCGGCCCCTTTAAGTCAACTACGTCTTTGTGCCCGTTTACCCCCAGGTCCTGTGAAGGTCGCCAACCTGACGGTGAACGAGAACGCCGTCGAACGGACAGTCAACTTGTCGTGGACCAACCCGCCCACCAATCACCTGTGTGTCGAGTACATCCAGGTGACGGAAACTAGGGTCGAGGACAACAAGGCGACGCAGGAGAAAATTTCCAACGACGCGACGTCGGTTTTGCTGAGTGACCTGACCCCGTGCACCACGTACCTCTTCGAGGTCAAGCCAGTGCTGAGCGGCGACGATTCGGGGAGCACCTACCTCGCCCGATACACAACCTCCTGCAGCGGTAAGTGTACCCCGCAGAACTTCTGTCTTGCCGTTCTCACATTCATTAGCACTGCAAATATTTTATTCTGGAAAACCATGTAATAATTTATTTGAGCATAAACTTAATAACGTGGGAAAAAAAAGTTTAAGTAATAAATATACTGCGCAAAAAAAAGTTTTGCATCACAGAGATTTAAGAGATACTGTGTCACTCACGGCCCAAGAGAAAGAATGGGATGAAAATCCACGCCTGACTTCACGGCACAAACTTAAGACTACGAAAAACAAAACGTGATCTGTGGCAACGTGCAACAAAATTACAGGTAATGCAAAATATTTTTAGCGCAGTGTATTTCGAGCAAACAATTTTCAAAAGTTTAATAACATCATATAAAGTTTCCATCGCCAGTTAACAAAAATATGAAAGCCAAGTACTAAGAAATTTAATTTGTATGCTTACAGTTGTTTACACAACAAAACATTTTAATAAACACACACGCACTCACTGCAGTATGAAAACTGAAAACATTCAGAACATCAAATAACATACAAACATTTTTATATTGTCGCCGTCTGCTCTTCACCGGCCGGCAAGCAATGATGGCCTGCGTCCGGATAAATCGTTGTAAAAGATGGGTGTCCGTGGGCGCCACTCAGCGCTAACCCAGCTGAGAAGGGTGAGACTCTTCTCAAGGCGTGTAGGGTTCGTAACGCCCCCCCCCCCCANCCACCCCACACCCTTTGCAAGTATGGTGTGTTCAAAATTTTCGTGACTCGGGAGGTCGAGTACGGCGTCTTGAGGTGTCTCTCTCTCTTTCTCTTTTTCTCTTTCTTTCTCTCTCATTCTTTCTCTCTTTCTATCTTTTTCTCTTTCTTTCTCTCTCATTCTTTCTCTCTTTCTCTCTTTCTCTCTTTTTCTCTCTTTCTCTTCTTCTCTTTTTCTCTTCTTCTCTTCTTCTGTTTCTCTTTCTATCTCTTTCTCTCTCTCTCTCTCTCTATCTCTCTTTCTCTCTCTATCTATTTCTCTCTCTCTCTCTCTCTCTCTGCCCCGTTGTTGGCCACAGAGCATCGAGCATAGCTCCCTAGGGCCGAGATACGGCCGGCCTTGCTAAACGAATAAATAATGGACTCGTTCCTACAAGTGAACTACTTGTGAAACCTTGCCATTTATTGCACGTTCTGTAGAGATAAACTGATCTGCATTTGTGAGCTTCTGCACCACGTGCGAAATACACAGTTCTACATAACACTTGCACGTGTTTCTGCAAAATGGTGCTTACTGTGGTAGCATGCCCTGCAAAAAACAGAGTAACTGGCGACCTGCATCTCGCGTACCGTACTACCGCACCTTACGAGAAAGTGCCCGATCCGTAAACGCCAAGAGAAAGTTTTCTGCGGTCCGCCAGTAGCACTGACTCGGCCCACACTGCCTGACCAACATGGCCGCCGCGGAGACACTCCCGCTTGAAAAATTGACGTGACCTTGCAACGAACTTACATTTACGTGAAGCTGTCTTCTTTCGCGGTCATACTATTGTGTTATTCATTGTCAGATTTTCAGCGCACGCAAAACACTGCTTTATAGTTGATTAATTGAACAGCAATCTTTATTTCTCGGCCGGGCCATGACGTCACTTTCCCTCGAGTCTACCGGCTACGTCAAACTCTCTCCACGGCTGCGTGTCGTGCGTCCACGAATTGGAATTGGGCTCGGAGTACGACGTCGATATGAGTAACTAAATGAATGTTGACATCACATATAAAACAATTTTGATATAACAAAAATTTACAGCATCAAAATAATGAGTAAACAAATAATATCGTGTAAGGTAATAAAGACCGCCGGATATTTTTTTCACTACGAAAAAATGCTTGAAAAGGACGGCATATCCTCCTTTCGTCAGACGTTTGGTACCCGAGGACAGCCTCAGAGTACCATTGTTTGCGTATCAGTTTCATGCAGTAACACGGCCAGAAATTTCTCAAGGCGGAAAGAAGGGGAGTGGGGTGTCTATACTGACTGAAGCGAAGGAAAAGAGGTTAAATTGGCATTAGAAATGCTGACACACGGGTTTAATTAGGACAAATAATATGAGAAAAATCACATAACAGTATAATGAAATGTATTATGATCTCCTCAAATTGCATAGTTTATCACAGCTAAAAGCTTATTAATAACTTCAGCACTAATTGTGACGACAACCTTAAGTACAAAATGGGGAAGGGGAGTTATACCCCCCCCCCCTTTTCTACAAAAAATCTCCCATTCCATCTTCCTGGCTATGTCCTTGATTTCATGATGTTTTAATGTTGCAGTGAGGATTTACGAAACATCTATACCGGGGCATGATATTAGGTTTTTTATATATTATACCACCTCATGGAGCAAATTAAATGCAAGTCTGTGTTCTGCAAATTTTGTGATATTATTTGATAACAGTATAGACATGTTTTGCTCTTTAAAAAGCTGGTGAATTGGCTGGTGATTGTTGTACGAAGTAATTTACCCGGGTTATTGTGGTACAGGTAATGCTACTGGCGAACTTTAGTTTTTGGCTCTTGCGTACACTGGGGCGTGCCATACAAAGTTTCGGCAAATGTAGAAGTTAGACTAGAGTATGCTACAGACAGGATATATGAAATCTTTGGTGACTTCATAACACTACAAAAGACGCTGTACGAGGGTTGAAGGAGGCTAGGGTCTATCTACAATAGTGAATACCATTTAAAAACATGCACCTATAAGCTCACCAACGGCGTACTGCTTATCGCCGCCTTTGTTAGTTTCAGCGTTTCCTAATCTTTCTGTTATCCAGTGTGTAGTGTACAAAAACTTGGCTGTTACAGTGTTGCCAGAAAATAACATGAATTTTCCATATCTCTAATAATTACCCTTTAAATATATGTAATATACCAACACATTGTATGTGTTTAGAACTAAAACACTTAATTTTGTTGGACATTTCCAGTAACCATTTTTATTCTAACATTAAGATGTGTATTTCTAAAAAACTAGTGTTTATGTTTGTTTACAAACCCAGCTTAGCGTGCAATGAAGGCGAAATGTTAAACGGCTTTTATTTCTTTATGGTTCACTCCGACCCCTCACTCGTTACCTTAACAATGTGGTATGGAGACCATCACAAAGTTTATTTTATTTCAGCTCAGCATTAAAGTCTTACATACGAAATATGTGGTTATAAATATAAAACACATATCAACATATATTTGGAAACAAACGTATACATGAGTCGAAATATACACCATACATACAGAATTGGAATAAATTCACATATAATACAAAACATTATCGAAATCACTTCTAAAATCAAAGTATTCCTACACGATATACAATAATTTTAAAAATACATATATATATATATATATATATATATATATATATATCTTAAATCTGTTCTTTTTATTATTGAATAAGTTTTTATACCGCTCAGGCAAAGCATTAAAACTTCTAATCATAGACGAACGAATCTTTTTTCGAAAAAGCGTTAGTTAACTGGAGAGTACATGCATATTTGTATTCTTACGCATGTTCTAATTATGCACCTCACAACACGTAACAGCTGAGCACCTCAGTAAATACGCATTTGCTACTCTAGCTTTGTGATTCTAGTTTATCATGGGTTTGGTTGTAGAAGTCGCCTAAATAAATTATTAAATATTATTCGCACCATTGGAAACCAGTTTTTTCATAACACGGCGATGAATTTAATAGACGATTTCAACAATGACGAAACTTTTTTTCCCATGTTAAAGCTTATTAATATTGTTACAATAAACTGTTTGTTGATTTCATAGTTTCTGTATACGTTACTTCCTATTGCTAACTGAAATTGTGTCTTTCTTTGCTATTTTCAGATGCTACGTCATTACCTTGAGAAATCGCTGCATCAGTAAAATGTTGTGACTAGAAATAGAAAAAAAAAATTGATGAGATTAAATAAAAGCCTTGCTTAAAATGAACCTTCGCATTTGACGTTCGTATTTTGTTTATATTTATGTTTGGCGGGTCTTTAATAAATTGATTGATATGCGGATGGGTATCCTACCAAATTATCAGTAAGCCATATCACTTTTCTTAGGCAGCAATTTAGATGTCACTGTATTTCCAAAACGTATGCTGCTACATGTAACATAATAAGTATATAAACATTGGTTTTAACTATCAAATGACAGGTACTTGCTTTCATTCAGTTCATCGAAACATAGATGCGAAGGTAAGCCATTGTGGGCAACAAACTTACAATAATCTGACATCACCATAACGCTATTTATGTGATAGCCAAGTGATACTTCTGTCAGATGTGGTGCATTCGATGTACAGAGGGCAAACTTTCAGTCTCCGTGACCAGCTCATCTATGCAAAAATACGCTCTCAGCGATCAGCATCCACTCGCGAGTCTCAATCAAACATCTTATCTTTGTTTCTCAGTAGTCTGCTTCTTAGATTTCTCTGTCAATAGCATCCCGTGCTGAGCTGGAGATGAAGGTGGAATGGATTGGCATGAAGCACTTTTTTTTGCGTTTTTTTTTGCCTTTTTTTGCTTTTTCTGCCTTTTCTGCTTTATTTTCTTAATCTGTTGTGAGATGGATAAATTAAAATATAAAATACCCTATTGCATTTTAATTTAATCCGTTATTTCCTCTAAACTGATCTGAAACGCTCTGATAATTTAATATACACATTAGATTCGAATGCAGTGCATTCTCAACCCAAAAAATGCACAGTTCTTTTGACCTTGAATTTTATGTTCACCGTTGTAACATTCTTCTACAAATATGATCAACTACTTAACAAATGCATATTTAACACTTATTTTATCTCTAATGCATTCTAATTTGTTTTACTTAATTCTTACTGCAGCTCCATTCTCTATAATCTAATTTTTTCGATTTCAAAGTAATTCTTTGTATTTTCATCATTCCTGTACAACAGCTTGACGCAAATCCAGTACTGTTACTTAAACTTTGTTGCACTTCCACATATAGTAGCATACCCGCACGATAATATGGATTTAGGAGTCCAGTATAAGTCGTATATTTCTTACACTTCGGTATTGATCTTCGTTTGTTTTGTCAATTACCATTTAAAAGAAATTTTAAAGCAGTAGTCACGCCTCATGTGTAGAGACAGGAAAATTCCGCGTTTTGAACAACCCGTAGGCTCAACTGCACGGTCCTATATATTTGCGAGACTCAGCTTTCTGTGCATTGGCTGCTGCCCCAGTGTGTAGCCAATTTTACTTCGTGATTCGGTGTTTGTCTCCTTGAAGGCCTCTTATTAGCTCAGAGCTCACCTGGATGTGTCTAATATATTGTGATCCAATCGAAAACGTAACATAAATGTACACGTGTTTGAAGTCTAACTTGTCCTAAAATAATTTCGCGAAATTTTCCTATCCCTACCCATGTATCCAAAAAAGAAGAAAAGTGCTCTTTAATTCATTCTGACTCATTCACTTTCCCCGAGGGATGCTCATGTCCCCCTAGTAGCGCGTCACATACACTCGAAAAGAATATTGAGGAGGAAAAATAAACGGTGCTATGTAACCAAGATATTTTATCACAGTAAGTGACAGGAAAAATAGTGAGTGAGTGAAGAGATTTGGATGAGGTCTTGAACGCAGATGAGGGCGAAATAAGGTATGTAGCAGCGCCAGAATGAAAGGGCGGGGGAAACGGGAGATCCTCGAGAAGACCCGCCGACCAGTGAAATCGTCCGGCACGATTCCCACATGCAGAAAATTCGAGAGCAACCCCGCCGGTAATCGAGCCCAGTTCACCGAGGTGGGAGGCGAGTAGTCTAACCACTACACCACCGCTGCCCCAGCAAAATAATATAACAGATGTAGTATTGCAATGTATTGTGACATTGGCTAATCTGAACAAATAATAGGAAATTTTGTTGTTATGTAAGTTTTTTTTTTTACAAAAGACGCATGGGACATTCCATTTCGGAAATGGCTAGGGAATTCAACATTCCGAGATCCACAGTGAGTGTGCCAAGAATACCTCATTTCAGGCATAACCTCCCACCATGGACAACGCAGTGGCCGACCAGCTGCACTTAATGACCGAGACCAACGACGTGTGCGCAGAATGGTCAGTGTTAACAGACAAGCAACACTGCATGAAATGACCGCAGGAATCAATGTGGGGCATACTACGGACGTGTCCGTTAGGACAGTGTGGCGGACTTTGGCTGTACTGGGCTATGCCGGCAGAAGACCGACTCGAGTGCCTTTACTAACAGCACGACATCGCCTGCAGCGCCTCTCCTGGGCTCGTGACCATATCGATTGAACCCTAGACGACTGGAAAACCGTGGCTTGGTCAGATGAGTCCCGATTTCAGTTGGTAAGAGCTGATGGTAGGGTTCAAGTGTGGTGCAGACCCCACGAATCCATGGACCCAATTTGTCAACAAGGAACTGTGCAAGCTGGTGGTGGCTCCATAATGGTGTAGTCTGTTTTTACATGTAATGGACTGGGTCGTCTGGTCCAATTGAACAGATCATTGACTGGAAAGAGTTATGTTCAGCTACTTGGAGACCACTTGCAGCCATTCATGGACTTCATGTACCCAAACAACGATGGAATTTTATGGATGACAATGCGCCATATCACCGCGCCACAACTGTTCGCAATTGGTTTAAGATCATTCTGTACAATTCCAGCGCATGATTTGGCCACGAAGATCGCCCGACATGAATCCCATAGAACATTTGTGGGACATAATCGATAAGTCAGTTCGTGCACAAACTCCTGCACCGGCAACACTTTCGCAATTATGGACGTCTATACAGGCAGCATGGCTCCGACTTGTTGAGTCGATGCCACGTCGAGTTACTGCACTTCGCCGGACAAAAGGAGGTCCGACACGATATTAGGAGGCATCCCATGACTTTTGTCGCCTCAGTGTAATTGTATATGCAAAT
This sequence comes from Clitarchus hookeri, assembly GCA_002778355.1. Taxonomy (NCBI): domain Eukaryota; kingdom Metazoa; phylum Arthropoda; class Insecta; order Phasmatodea; family Phasmatidae; genus Clitarchus; species Clitarchus hookeri. The sequence continues at coordinate 217,883 of NQII01000180.1, read as the reverse complement.
TCAAGTGGAATGTAACTTAGCCATTCCCAGAGATGGCGATGTGTTTTAATGTTCCGGAGAAACTAAATCTGCGTGGCAATATTGCTGTGAATTGGCGCACTTTTAAGTAGTCTTTCCAGATTTATTTGTTAGCATCAGATGTTTCCGAACATGAAAAAGATAGGAAGATATGCCATCTCGTTGAAAATTATTTGCGAAGATGCGGTGAGGTTGCAGTGTATGATACTTTCGTGTTTCCAAAAGGAAAGCACACTTTCAAAGATGTTCTTCGTAAATTTGAAGACTATTGTGAACTTAAGAAGAATATTTTACATGCCCGGTATGTACACAATGCCAGGAAATAAGAACCAGTTGAAACTTTAAAGCATTTTCTTGACAGATGTTAAGAATGTCAGTAATAGTTGTTCGTTTCAAGGTGAAGATGAGATTTTGAGAGACAAAATTGTGTTGTAGTGACAGTGAGACCCAGCGAAGATTGCTTGTGGAAGGGAATGTGACGCTAGATTGTACCATTGAGAAATTGAGGCTGGCGGAAATAATAATTCAAGCTGCGCAAGTGCAAAGTTCCAGTAAAGCTGAAGTGGATGGGGTCGACAGGTTACCTGCGACAAAATTTCGCAAACAGGGCTCGCTGGTCTTCACACCATCGTCGCAACGAGACATGGAGAGCGGAATAGAGCATTTTCAAGACACCAAGTGTTCCTGGTGCGGTCGACAATATCCTCGCAAGATTGAGTTGTGTCCTGCACGAGGAAAAAAGTGCTCGTATTGTAATAGGCTGAATCATTTTGGGTTGTGTGCCGCATGAAAAAAAGGAAAACATAGATAAGGTTGCGAATGTAATAAGTGAGGGATGTGATGACAATACCGAATATTATTGTCATTCAGTTACATCCCGTGTGAATAGTGTATTGAGTTGGCATCAGGAGTTGGTGTTAGAAAACCGCTTAAAATGTAACTTTAAGGTATATACAGGATCTAATGTTAATTTGATCCCAATAAGCGTTTTTGAAAATGTGTCGCTTAGATACCGTAAATATACAACTCTCTCGCACGAATGTGGTGATCCAGGCATATAATGGTTCTCAAATAAGAGTATTTTATTCCGCTTTGTTGGAAATTCGGCTAAAGCTAAACAAATGTTCACAGAATTTATTGTTATCGCAAATGGTTTTCAGCCGATTTTAGGTATCGTTACATTTTTTCAGCATGACCTGATTCAAAAGAAACATGTGGATAAGGTCTTAAAGGAGGTGACTGGAGTCCACAATAGTGCAGGTAAAAGTGAAATTTTGTCAAAATTTAGCAATGTTTTCAGGGTTCTTTATGTTTTCCAAGTTCATACAAAGTTACTTTAAAACAAGGTTTGGTTCCGGTATCAAAACCACCAAACAGGGTTCCGCTTGTGTTCAAAGAAAAGTTGAAGGATGAACTTGATCGTTTGTGTACTTCAGATATAACTTCAAAAGTAGATGAACCAATTGAATGGGTTAATAGTTTCGTAATAGTTGAAAAAGCTGATTGCTATTCGCGTCTTTGTTTGGGCCCACAGGCTCTTAATAAGGCGGTCAACAAGAAATATTGGGAAATACCAACTATGAATGTTGTAAAGGCATAAATGGGTAGGGCAAACTTTTTCTCGGTTCTTGACTTGAAGGAATAATTTTGGCAAATTATATTGAAGGAAAACAGCAAGAAATATTGCCATTTCTCCACTGTGTATGGTTGTTATTGTTTCAATGATTTACCTTTAGGGTTGGAAATTTCTGCAGAAGCATTTCAAGAAATCTGCGAGGCGCATTTTGGTGACATTCAAGGTCTGTTCATTTCCATTTCTGATTTTTTAATATTTCCTGGATCCGAGCAGGAACATGACAGGACTCTTGACAACTATCTCAGAGCTAGAGAATTGAAAATAAAATTCAATAGTAGGAAATTTCAATACTTGCCTGATATAGTTAAATATTTTGGTCATGAAATCATTGAGGGTTAATTAAATTCTGATGTGCAGTGGCGGACAGCATCTACAGCTGGCTCAGTTTTACGTTAATTCATTTCCCCCTAAACTTGGAAAGGGGATTCGGGAGGTTCTCCCCCACGAAAATTTTAGTTTTAAACATTAAAAATAGTGATATTTAGGTATATTTAGCGGCAAAATCATCTCGTGTTCAATTGGCAAGAACTCTGAATTTTTAGCACGAAAATATAACTTTTAAATAAATTCCTTAAATTATTGTCATTATAAATCATTTTTCCACACCATTATATCAAGTATTTATTGTGCGATTATATTGGCAACAAAAACAGTTGTTTTCTGTCTAATTCCAAATTTCAACCTTCAATGGAACACAAACATTTTGCGTGAAAATTGAAATAGTCTGTCCACGGTTAAATTTAACATTTTTAAAAGGTAACAGAGATATTTTTAATGTGTTTTAGAAGTATCTTCAATTTTTAAAAGTTGTATTTTTATAGTATGATAACTGTACACTATTAATAATTTTACTTAAAAATATTTTAAATCATAAACTTATTCATATTTTTATTGACATAAAATACTGTCCAAAATAACTAATCTAAACGTGAACAAAATAGCTTCTTCTTGACACACAAATACCGCACTCCCACCTACCATCATTCCAGCAGCAGTTAAGAGACGTACTGTCTAGACATGACGTCACAGTACACACTTGCCAACCATTTACAACCCATGGTGGTAGGAAGTAGGGGAGTTGGTGTTTACAACCTTTCCAACACATATTGCTGATACCGTTGGCGGGAGCGACCACGCCTCCTCTGGCTTCCAAAGCATCGCTGGTTCTTAATGCTTACATATGCCATAAACGAATATTTTTTGCCCGTGACTGCCCGAAAATAGTACACTAATTGGCAAGTTTTCAGTAAATAAACTTGGATAAATTATATAGATATATATATAATAAATTTTCATGACAGATATAGTAGCTTGCAGAGCTGTAATGCGAGACTACATATAATGTTGAACTAAATCTGCATTAGAGGTTTCTGTATATTAAATGAACCTCGATTTGGCTCAAACTGTAAACAAACATATTGAAGATATTTGGTATGGATTCGTTACAGGTACCTGTAAGTTTTGTAAGCTCTCAGTAAAAATCTGAAAGAATGCCTCAAAAATTTCGTTAATAACATTATGTTTGTTCTTTATTTAGTCACACATTTTAAATACCAACGACTTTTAAAGCTTGTAGGCCTATTAAGTTTACGTCTCAGGCATTATAATTTTTAAGTACTTTACCGTACATATGTATTTATCATCCACAACAGACCCAAATAACGAAATAATACAGATTTAAGAATTATGTGCCGTAGCACATATAATACAAAGACGATGTCACTTTCAAGCTTTGTAATTTCTGAATATTTTACAATTTAGCAGCACCTTAGGATTGAACATTTGCATTGAACATTTACACAAAAATATGACACGTAAAATTATAAATGCCAAATGTTTACAATGCAAAAAATATAGATTAAATAATCATACAAATAGATTCAATTGCTCTCTCAAAAGTATTGCGTAGCTCAAAAGTACAATAAATATTTAACTGGCAAACAAGCCAAGTAGTGTAAAACATTTCAAAAATATCAAAAAGTAACTCTGTTGACTATAAATACTTCAAACACTCGTACAAAATATTAAATTGCTGCGCAATTGCTTATTCAAAAGTATTACGTAACTCAAAAATATATAATAAATATTAAATTGAAAAACGAACACAGTAATATTAAAATGATCCTAAAACACGAATAGTTAAATTGAGGACTATAAAATTCAAGGTATTTAGTGGAGCAATTTGACTAAAGGAGGGCAGTGTTTCAGGCCCAAAAAAGTCTTCTTTACGTAAAAATACAGGTTAAAATATTACGTTATAACAGTGAATCGATGGAGGCAGTCCGTAGACCTAACCATAGCTCCAACGAATACAACTATTAACGACGTAATTCGTGGTAACACAGTAGCGACAATTAAATTTTAAGTAAATTATTGGGCAGCAGACATAAAACTATACACACCACGTTGAAGCATCTACAACTATACAGAGAAGCAAGAAATTAGTTAGGCCGAAACTACAATTTAGGCAGGCGTCCAAAGCCAGAATTTATAAAAAAAAATCTAACCCACTGCGAAGCCCAAGACAAACACAATAGTACGACACGCAATTATATGAAAAAAAAAAAAAACACTAAATTGACCCACAAATGAAAAGCTGCGACCACGACTCGCCGTTTTACAAGCTCCAGCATAATCAGCCGTTCACACAACTACATCATTTAAACAGCGTCTCGTAGCACCCTTGTACAAGGACGGGTAAACGACAATTTAAGCTCGTTTTACAATTTAAATTAGTTCTAGCAGGCCTCAACCCGACGACCTTCTTCGCAGGCGTAGAATGAGGTGTAGAATGGATGCTGCACAGTTTTTTTTTTTTTTTTTTTTTTAACCTACTTTAAAACTATGTGTTATTGGGGCCCGCGGTAGGTACGAGGGATTAATGCGTCTCAAGGTAGAACCTCATACGCTTAAAGGATAGGGAATTTCATGCAAAGGAGGCGTGCATCTCGGCTAAGAGGGATATTTGGCAGCCATGGCCGAGTTTAGGCCATGGACTACATCCCTAAGGGGGCGTATAGCAAGCTATAGTTAAAGAAGGGAGAGGGGAAAAAACCCGCATAGACACGGTAAAAACCCTCTCGACAGAAAAGAAGTTTCAAACTTATCATGCATTAAAAAATGCATAAGGAGACAGCAGGTTTGGTAACATGCTTAAAAATGGGAATTTTGGCTCTAGAAGAGAAAATGGCTGTGGGTGCAAGCACCCTTGGGGTATAACTGCTGTCAATATGACTGCGCATATGTCTGCACAGTAATATTAACAGCAGCCACAATTGCAGGGCCATCCTGCTTCTCGTCGTGGAAGTCGGCAGTCTGGGCGGCTCAGTCATGGCACCTACTCCGTCTTCGCTCCTCCACGCTGACGCCAGGATCTCCACGCCGTGGGTGAAGGCGGGGAGCCAATCGCCAGGGGGCCACCCTCTCCCTCATCCTTCAAAATAGTCCGTCGGTCGGAGGTGAGCTCTGGCTCGGCGGGACATCCAGGACCTACCAGCTGGAGGCGAGTGCAGCTGGCCCAGGAGTGGAGGCTGACATCAGGTAGCTTCAGAGGTCGGACGCATTCCATAGCCATTCCTCACGCACCAGCAGTCAGCAGCTCGCAGAATCCAGCAGTGAGGTTCGCTACACTTCGCATAGTTTCAGCACATCGAGATCCCCCTCCCCGCCTTGATCGTTGAGCTGCCTCCCACCGATGCGCTTCGCCAACTCGTACCGAGCCGCCCAGGTCCCCGACGTCCACGACGACGGCGCTGTCGCACCGGCCAGTTGGTCCGCGGGCTGGTATTAGAATATTCCCAGCCACTCCAGAGCCTGGAGATCCCCTATCCGCCACCTGGGGATGCGACGAGTTGCAGAATAGTCGCTGCGCCCTAGCTGCTGTAGTCGCCTCGTGCTGACAGATGTCCGCATCCTTCGCTGGTCCCAAGGGGCGGGTAGATCCCGGAGCGGCGCAGCCGCCAGCACGATGTTCACTCCACGACAGCCAGGACTCGTATGCTGCACAAGGCGTGTAACAACCTACATAAACTAACCCCTGAATTAAAAAAAGGCTGACGTACAAGGCGGGGTAATCAAGGGAGGGAAATGAGAGGAGAAAACAAGAGGGGAGCCGAGTCGGCCAAGGAGCAGGCCGTCTTACAGAGCAGCGAATCCAAAAACGATGAGCGCGACGGTGCCGCCGTCGCAACCCTCACTCCTAAACCAGTGCTTCAGTGACCGTCTCTGAACATTTTGACTCAGCTGACACAAACACTGAAGAATAAAAGTACACAGGCACGTAGAATAGAATGAAGAGTAGTAGAATAGTACAATAGTTTAAACGTATGAGAGAGTTCCTTCATACACATTGAAAATGGCATTAAACAGATTCGACGATTACAAACAAACGGAGTAGATTACAAACAAGGGAGTAGAAAGGGGAAAAACAAAACAGCCAAATTAGACATGAGAAGGATAAAGGAAACAAGAGGCAAGAACATAGCTCAACTAGGCATCAAGGCTGCAGGCTCAGACATGAGCAATCAACAATTACTCTCTTTGTACATAAGGCTTTAACTGTGAGATGTGTGCTTTGCGAAATAACCGGTTGGAGTCCTACGCACTTGTAACAAGAGGACCATATTTGTTACGTAAGTGACACTGCTCAACAGGCCAGCATCAAACATTACAAAATTCCGACAGTACAAAATTTGCATACAATAAGAGGGTGGCCATCCTTGTTATTTTCATTACCGTGGAAGGTATAAACACATGTTTGCTGTATGTTAAGAATCCCAATAACAGAAAACAATGTTCGGAGTGTTGTCATTTAATATCACTGAATTTCCGATATTTCAGGAGATTACTGTTTTCAAATTTTATTTTCAAGGGGTCATTCCTCCCTTAATATTGCATGTAGGTACTAAGTGTCATATGTATTTTCTACTTAATTTTTCATCCAAAATCACCTTCCGGAGTTTGTCGGTGATTTTTATAGAAACGTTGTATATATACTTAAAATTTATTCATGCATGCGAATTTATTTAGTCGTGTTTATTGTCGTTATTAAAAGCGATTATAACAGTAATGAAATTATGCTAATATCAACATGTATAACTGTCATTATTGGAATTGTTTTGATTTTCAGGTTGGAAAACCTAATGAGAAAATATAACAAAATAATCACGCACCAACAGGTTCCTCCACAGAAGAAGGGGTGCTCACACAGTGGCCTTTCTTTGAAATTGTCCACGATTTCACGTCGTCTCACCATACAATTTAACCACCCCATCTTATAGACACTTCCATTCCATCCACAAGCTATGAAACTCCTTTCCCCCAAATTCAGATATCACCATCTCCAAGTCCGTAACTACCCAGCACTGTCAACAGCTGCAGTAAGGGAGATAAACCGTCTGCAAAAAAGGGGAAATCCTGTGACCTGAACGAATTAATTTTTTTTTTTGAAAGAGAGGGCGAAAAGAGAAGAGAAAGGAACAGGGAAATTATGAGCCTTTTCAAAGAAGCAATAGATGTCATGAAAAACAATACATCATAGAAGGCATCGTGCATTTATTCATGGACACAACCAATATGTAATTTGCGTGTATGTCAAAAAGTCCTGCTAATAATTATATAACTGTAGTAATATACAATCAATCTGTAATCCTTAGTAAATATGTTAATGTAATATTACATTTTTACATCTTTGAACAGAGTTTACATTCCCTTCAAATAAAAGCACAGACAGATATACTGCAAAACACTTGTTGTTAGAAAATATTACATGACTTTCCTGAATGTTAATATGTTTTGAACATTGGCTTGCACTGTAGATTGCCAAAATATTTACAAAAAAGCAATGCGATGTAAGCACATGCCTACCAACTAATTATTCGAATCTTTTCAAGAATACAAAAACGTTTAATTTAAAAACTTATGTGTAGTAACTGCAATGTATAACAATGTATAAACACTTGTGGGAGCTCAGCAGTGTGTATTGCAGTACATGTTTAATTAAACAAATGAAAATCACATTTTCACAAGTTAATTGATGCAAGTACCTGACCAATAAGGGTATTCCTTTAGCACAAATTGATATCAGATGGCATAGAGTTTTGTCATTACTGATTTTGCTCTAGGGTATAGAGTCTCAACATAACATTTCTGAACTAAACTGCTTCGGCTCCCTTGGTATGAGACAATTTTCATTCAATGGAATGAAACCCTCACTTATACAAATGTTATGTATCACAGAACATGCTGCTATCACTTTCACTGCCTCCTCCAACTTCATCTCCAAGTATTTAGTGAAAATGGAGCACCATCTTGTTTTCATAGATCCAAAGGACTGTTCCACCACTATTATGGCCTTACTTACGGCATGGTTAGATGCTCTCTGCTCTGCTGTGACACCAGGGTCTTTAAAAGAAATTATAATCGTAACAGGCTCTCTCCAACAAAGATATCCACTGGCGCCAATAATGAAATACTCCACTGGTGGGTACAGGCCATGTCGGAAAATGGCACTGTTGCGAAAGACCCTGGTATCATGAACTGAGCCTGGATATACTGCAACTATGTCCACAAATTTACTTGTATGGTCAACAATTGCTTGCATCTGTATCGTGTAACAGAGTTTCCTGTTGATATATTGATCATATAGGTCTGGTGGACACAGGACCCGAATGTGGCAGCCATCAATGGCACCAGCACATTGTCTGGAAATATTGCTTCCACCCAGCCTGGGAAATCCTTCTCCAACATCTGGCAAACTGTCAAGTGCAGGAAGCCGCACAATTTCCCTCAACAGGTTGATAATTTTCTGAAGCACCTTTTCAATCACCCGAAAAACAGTCATTCTAGGCATGGTAAACACTACCGACACTACATGGTATGATGTGCCACTTGCCAGACAAAACAAAAAACCTTTACCTGAAACCAGAATAATACAATCAAATAGTTCGTTGAAGGTTTTATCCAACATCTGTGCAAAAGCCAGAAAGAAAAATGCTTGTCTACCTCAGATTCAAGGCTCCACCCCCACATCTGTTGTGGTACCACATCTCGAAACGAGACTTTGAAATGCTGGGTGACTGACTCGTAGATGTTCCTTTGTAGTATCACCAGCAAGAATTTCAGCAATCATGGGGTTCGCTGCTGGCATTCTGAAAGGCCCTACTGCTATACGAAACAAATACGTATTCATGTAAGGTTATAATAAACATAGTTATTAATATACTTATCTGTTAAAAATATGTGATATACACATGGCAAATAATATAATCCATAGTTTGTGTCCTTTAGGCCAGTAAGTATAACCAATATTCCACAAAAATATTACTTCATAAATTCATATTTTTTATTATACAAACCTCTAATCTATTGGCGATCATTTGTGCAATCCTCCAGATTCGACGACGATGTAATCGTCTGCTCTCTTCATACATTACTATCATACCCATCATCATCCCTAATAATCGCTCCATTGTTAATTGAAATCTAAATATTAATTTATAAATTGTTATTTTTTTGGAAGTAAACATTATTTTGTTTATGCAAAATAACAATATATTGCAAACCGTGTCGATTAATTTGAAGAGTGCGAGTGAGGAAAGTTCCATAAGGGAAGGAGTGTAGGTGCGAGAGCGAGAGCGATACGTGGACCACTCCTGCATGGTCTGGCATGGCCACTGTCATCACGTCATCGGCCCACAGTCGCTGCACCAGTGCGGCCCACGGAGCACGCACGTCGTGCGTCTCGATGCGTGTCCACACCGTTCACTTGGAAACGGGTCATAACCAGATATCGAGTGATCCAACCGAGTGCCTGTGATGTCCCTACAGAGACCTGTGTAATTATGATAGGAATCAAGTGTTAGAATGTGTATTAAATAGCATTAGAATTTATCGTCCATGGGCAAATGCTCTTGAAATTCGTTCTTAGGGGTTTGCGAAGTAATCGCAGAATGTAGGTGTAGAGTAGCAAGGCTAGGTATATGAAGTGTTCTATATAATTTTCCGAGTTCTATTGTGTGTCTAATCAAGCCAATTAGTGATGTGGAAAGTAATTAGTCTTTCTTTCAACCTGACCATTCTGGTCGTAGAGTGTCCCAAAACTTAACAGACCTAAATTTCCCACATGCTTTGCAAGGCACCACATAATCAGGTTTTGTATTAAAATTAGTTCATAAGAAAGAACTTCGAACTCTCCTCAAGCTAAGGGATGTACTTTCCGAACATTGAAGGGTCCTATTGTCTTTATATTTTATGTGCATATGTAATGAGGTCAGTAAACTAAGATACCTCGCGAGATGGCGCGAGCTATTGGCGAGGGCGTGGTTCGCCCACGGTACCCCCAGCAGTCTGATTCATCAGGTCTTAGGTACTGCATGTGCGTCGCGTCGCGGGGGACTTTCATACTTTGTTCGGAACAATTAAATGCAATAGGTTAATGGAATTCACTGGAACTTTTATTTTGTTTACCAAAAGTCTTCCCCGCATTCCCAGCACCCTTCCGTCTGCTCAATTTACCGACCCCAGAGGTTTAATTACTATTGTAAGTTTTCGCGCCATTCTTGGCCTTTTTGTACAGCAACGGCCGCTGGTAGGCCTTGTGAGTCAGATACGCTTAAATTTGCATTGTATACATGTAACTGTGTACACTATTCGGCAATACAATTTACTTGAGTTAACCGAAACTTGTGAGTTCTCATTTAGGGTTGTATACCGGGCCCTGGCCCTATCCAGGAAGTCATCGACGCCTCAAGGAGGCATCCTTCAGTTACAAGATAAAAAGTAATACTAAGGCATGCTGGGGAGCCTGAATACCATGGCTATATATTACATTTTCCTGTAAATTTTTACCATGTGTGTCAGGGTATACAACCTCGTGGTCGTTCAGCCCACGATCCTGAGAACTATGACTTCGTGCTCACCCAGTGAGCTGGCGCCCATTCTATTCGAAATAGGAATAAAGCGTAATATTCTGACTTTTCTTATCATAGTCGCCAGACGGCGTCCGCATTACTATCCCCGACCGCTCAGGCAACATTAAATGGGTGCGAGTGCGAGTGTGAGTACCCAGGTAGTAGGTACTAAACATTACAAAGATGCTTAATCACATGAACTACTGAGAGAAAATCATTTGGAACCATGCGCTGTGAGTGTGATAAATGTTGTAGGCGAAGTACAGGCATTGTTGACACTGTTCCTGTGAGAATGCAAACCAGGAAATGCACATTCAGTGAAACTGTAACCAACTGAAATCATGGCGTGTGGTGAGTGCACCCAGGGCAAGGCAACACCCTCCGAGTGACGGTCTTTCCAGCTGGGACCCGTAGGTGACCATCATCTCTGGGCATGACCGAAATGAAGCCCTAGAATGGAGCGGCACTGGAATGCAAGGGCGGGGGAAGCGGGAGTGCCCTGAGAAAGCCCGCTGGCAAGAGGCATCGTCCAGCACGATTCCCACAAGCGAAAACCCGGGAGTGAACCCGCCGGGGATCGAGTCCGGATCGCCGTGGTGGGACGCGAGCGCCCTGGCCACTATGCCACCGCTGCCCCTAAATGTAGTGAACAAATGTGGTATTCACACATCTGCATGCAGGCCAACAGTATATATTATCTCGCAGACTTTGTGGAAGTTGTGGGATTTTAGCAAGAGCATAAATATAATTTCCTCATGACTACATACTGTTTACCTATATGAATAATGGAATTTATATTTTTCACTTGTTTACTGTATTGTGGAAATTGAACTTTTATTTGAAACTATAAAAAAATTTTTGTAAAATAAAAATCTTTTTATAAAATATGAAAATGCAAATTTTTTTTACTCAAAAATAAAATAATATCAAAACCTATTTCACTTATTTTATAAGATTTAAATATTTGGGAATGCAATGCTTATAAATCCATACTCCAGCGAAAATAAGCTATACAGCATATAGTAAATCAAGTACAAATACAGGGTGGACACTCAATGTTATCCAATTGGTTGGTTTTTTTTGTCATAATTACTATCAGAAAATGCAGACTTCACAAACACAAAATCGAATTCACTGCTCCTTTACAATACAATTTACACACAGTTCAACTCTTTTGTGGTATTTATAACTATTTATAACTTGTTTACACAAAACCACTTTGACTTTGCAAGTAAAGTGCAGCATACCTGCTGCTTTTTTTCTAGCTCTAGAAGGTAAAAATGTTTTTATTTTAGTTGCAATGCTTTCGGAGTAATGTATTTTTACATTACGGGTCCTTCTTTTTATATTTTAACCAACATAATTAATTTCAACAAATTCTGGACTTTGTTGGGATGTTGCCACCCTGTGGTTTTCCTTGACATTTTCAATGCATTTGCACTTTGCAAAATGATGTGGCATTGGTTTACATAAAAAAATATAACTATTAAATTATAGTTACATATTATAACAGAAGAGCAAAACTGGTTCCCAATTTTCGTGGGTCTAAACGGGTACTGTTCATTGGCTGCAATAAAATTAAACAATAATTTCAATATAAGATTAATATTAACACTGCCCCTCATTATTAAACACGAATACTGGAGTAAATGAATTATTTATTCACAAATTCCCTCCGAAACACACTTGTTGGTATAGATATTTTTTATTAATTTAATATTTTTTTCTAACATTCGTTTTAAGAGCACGGCTATCATATTAAGGCTATATGAATACTGTATGCCTAAATTATAACATATCGCAATGTTAAGTCATGAATATTAAACTTTAAATTATTTGGGTGGGTCTCAAGAGTCCCCCTTGCAAAAGTTGAGTTTATATTATACAGTATATTTCAAACATAGCAGTTTTTAATAAATTTAAGTTGTTTTGATTTTTCTCTAGTTAGCTTTCATGAGCCTAACAATTTAAGTTAAATTGCAACTTAATTTTTATTTCAAAAAATTTAATTCATGTTTTTAGAAATCTTTATCAAGAATGATCTTACTTCCATATTTGCCCTTCTCCTTTTTTTCTAAGTTACTGAGATGGACGTTACAAAAAGTTACGATACTAGATCCACAAAATTGACACCAATTAGCCTACGCATTTTGCGCAAGTAAACTGCGTTACTTTTATAACACTTTCCCTTAAATAAACAGAAAGAAAACAGCTTTTGAGAATAAAACAAATTCTTAAGCTTNTTTTTATTTCAAAAAATTTAATTCATGTTTTTAGAAATCTTTATCAAGAATGATCTTACTTCCATATTTGCCCTTCCCCTTTTTTCTAAGTTACTGAGATGGAGGTTTCAAAAATTACGATACTAGATCCACAAAATTGACACCAATTAGCCTACGCATTTTGCGCAAGTAAACTGTGTTACTTTTATAACACTTTCCCTTAAATAAACAGAAAGAAAACAGCTTTTGAGAATAAANTTGCGCAAGTAAACTGTGTTACTTTTATAACACTTTCCCTTAAATAAACAGAAAGAAAACAGCTTTTGAGAATAAACCAAATTCTTAAGCTTTTATTATGGATTTTCTTCGCTGTATTTAATCTCATCCCAGGTATTAAGAGTTTCTCAAACNCCAAATTCTTAAGCTTTTATTATGGATTTTCTTCGCTGTATTTAATCTCATCCCAGGTATTAAGAGTTTCTCAAACTACCATATCTATAATTTCAGCTTATGTGTATAGTTCTTACAGTTTAAAAATAAAATGCAGACACAGCTATCGTGACGTCAGAATAATAAAAGGTATGCTAGGTACACAAAACATAAGAAACAATGTGATAAGCAAGTTATTTTTAAAATATTTTTTTAGATCCTAAACACTATATTTGAAGCCTCAATATAGTGATTATAAACGAGGTGGAACGCGGAAATACATGTTTGCTGGCCGAGAAGTCGTACAGTGTCGGGTAGAGACTAGTGTGCTAGCTTTAGGCCTACTATCACTATACTGCTCGTTATCTAACATTTATAAAGCGAAAAAAGTTTTTTATGAATAATGAGACGCGGTTTAGAATCCGGAAATATTCGTAACCTTCTTTCTCAACACATCATTACGTTTCATTTCTAAATAATATAGTTAATTTATCACACATCAACCATGGTGCGCGACAGCACAGCACACACTGCAGTCGCCGTCATTACAATTGTGTTATTCTTGTGAATGTAATACCTATTACATATTTAATGTCCTACTTTGAATCTTAGCAACCGCAAACATAAACACAGATTATAATAATAACACGTAAATCAATAAAACGTACAAAAAAGTAAGTTTTAACATGTGATGTAGGCCTACAGTCGCTTTGAAGATGAATTTCTTACCTTGCTAATTTTACACCTCTTATTTCAAGTTACACAAAACAATGGGAATTTAAGTAATCAAGTAGCATATCAGTATCTACTCGCGGCAGATTGTTCGACTGTGCTTTCACACAGTTGCCTTCCATTTTAGTGCTGCCTGTTTGCAACGTGCCAGAGCGCCGCCGGCGTATGACTTGTGACGTCAAACCAATGAGAGAGCGTTCCGCATTCACATGACAGTGGCCGTGAAAGTTACTGTTTTAATACTCAAATAACTTTGTCAAACCCGATGTTAATGCAAAAAACGGCGAATTTTTATTCTCATACGCGTATACAAATGTGTTCTTATCATTTCCAACAATATTGGCGAAATTTTCATGTTGCCCAAAGCCTTGTATTTGATGGGGATGTACCCCCGTGTGTCGAATGGAAAACGATTCTTGCTGGTCGTAACTAAATTGTGTTCAATTTGGTGTAAGGCATACCTCCTACCCAGCTCACTTACTAGGAACACCACAGGATCCCTGCAAAGTTATTTTTTTACTCACTGGGGTTTCCCAAGGGTAATTATTTTGGGCAAATTGCCACAATTCGCAGGTAAAAGATGTATAGAAATTGAGGGAAACTCCCTGCACGATAGTGGTGTTACCACCTCCAGGCAAATCTGACGGAACAAGGAAACCAAGAGTTCCAGGTATGATTCCAGCTTTACGTGATGGATGACCACACTNCTGTTTGCAACATGCCAGAGCGCCGCCGGCGTATGACTAGTGATGTCAAACCAATGAGAGAGCGTTCCGCATTCACATGACAGTGGCCGCGAAAGTTACTGTTTTAATACTCAAATAACTTTGTCGAACCCGATGTTAATGCAAAAAACGGCGAATTTTTATTCTCATACGCGTATACAAATGTGTTTTTATCATTTCCAACAATATTGGCGAAATTTGCATGTTGCCCAAAGCCTTGTATTTGATGGGGATGTACCCCCGTGTGTCGAATGGAAAACGATTCTTGCTGGTCGTAACTACATTGTGTTCAATTTGGTGTAAGGCATACCTCCTACCCAGCTCACTTACTAAGAACACCACAGGATCCCTGCAAAGTTATTTTTTTACTCACTGGGGTTTCCCAAGGGTAATTCTTTTGGGCAAATTGCCACAATTCGCAGGTAAAAGGTGTATGAAATTGAGGGAAACTCCCTGCACGATAGTGGTGTTACCACCTTCAGGCAAATCTGACGGAACAAGGAAACCAAGAGTTCCAGGTATGATTCCAGCTTTACGTGATGGATGACCACACTNTCAGGCAAATCTGACGGAACAAGGAAACCAAGAGTTCCAGGTATGATTCCAGCTTTACGTGATGGATGACCACACTTCCTGGGCCTCACGCATACTCGACAACCTGTTTTGCCTTAGGAAAAGACATAACGAGGTCACCAGCTACTCGGTCGCCGAGCTGCTATATAGACACAACCTTGCTAAGCCTGGGTAGCATGGGTGTCCTTGACCAGCATCGAAGCCGGATCCTTCTGTCACAGAAGGCCGCCAACACGACCATCAGCATAGGTTAGAACAGATTCTTGATCACAGACACAAAACATACATTAGTGGATTCCAGGAACAAAATGTCCATCAAAAGGCCTTTGCGAAGGGGAGGGGGGAGGGTATTTGGTCCAGATGCATGAGCACCTACAATCCAACACTCATGCTAATTTCTATGCCATATTTGTGCCATGTACGAGTGAACTACATGTAAATGTAGGACAATTAGGGAAGACCGATTACATTATACAGATGACTGCTTACCAACGAGGGAAGTTCCTCCGCGATAACCTACGAGTTGCACCAGAAGTAGCTGAGATGCCACCAATGCCAAGTGCCACGATGTCCCACTGTGCCGCGATGCCTCAGGATCAGCTGACATAGCCATTCGCAACAGGTTTGGGGTGCACCACTCCTGCACGTGACACTCGAGAGTTATGCTGACCTCTTCAAAGACTCCCAGACACCCAGCATCCAGACACCCCCAGGACGTCTGGTACACAGGAAGCAACAGCAGCATCGCATGCTGTAACACCTTGCTCGCCAACCACAGCAACTAAAAACTGTCGATGTCCGAGTGCCAAGATGTTCTGCATCCCGACACTAGGATCACAGCAACCCGTCCAGCTGCTACAAAGCCTTCAGGCATTATGTCACCTACTGCGTCAACACAGGATCTTTCAGTGGATATGGTCACTTCGATGGGACACCCATACCGCCCACAGTGCTGCCACTGACCATGTCGCTACCACAGTAACTACAATATCAGTGATAAATGCTCAACATAAGTATGGACACTACCACAGAACCCTGATGCTGTGTTGGCTGTCCAGTGCCACAGTGCCAGTTGAGTACGACATACTAGACTTAAGTACCATTGGCATCAGTTGCCATGCTGCCTTCTAGCACAGCACATCGCCTCTGCCCAACCCCACACATCAAGATGGCTGCACTTATAACTACTGCACTGCCCAACCACCTGCTGCAACGGAAGTGTAACTGGACGAATTACAAAAATTATGTTAATCATATAACTTTATTTNACTGCCCAACCACCTGCTGCAACGGAAGTGTAACTGGACGAATTACAAAAATTATGTTAATCATATAACTTTATTTTCATAGTTGATGCTACTCATAGATTCTGAGCACCTAATAAGTATTTTAATCATCAAATAGAATGATCCAAGGGTAATTTGTATTTTTTCTTTGTATTGTAAATGAGGTTACATGACATCTCGGTGTGGCGCGAGTTCTCAGCCCACTGCTTGTTTTTACCAACCCCATTAGTCAGATCCAATGGGCCTTANGCATCTCGGTGTGGCGCGAGTTCTCAGCCCACTGCTTGTTTTTACCAACCCCATTAGTCAGATCCAATGGGCCTTAGGTGCTGCATGCACTTCGCATCATGGAGGGCCACCAACTTTTGTTCTAACAATTTATACCAACCATAATCATTTAAAATTGGTAAACTGAACCTTGTTGCCTTCGTGCTACCCTCCATGTTCGCAGCACCAGTCGACTCACTAGCACCAGAGCTTTATTTTGTGCAATGTAACATTGCTTGTGCTATTTTGGCTTTTTTTAAGCAACAGCCACTGGTAGAGCTTGTAAGCAAGATCCGTTTGGGTTCATCTGTACATGTATGTTATGAATATTTATTTCACTCAGTACAAATATTTACTGAATCTAAATCACCTGCATTCTCATTCAGTAGTGTTGAGCTTCGTGACTTGACCTTACCCAAGGAACTTACCCACTTCAACAAGGTGTATTTACTAATGATTTGTAACTAGACTTCAGAAGCGTGCCACAGGGAGTCTGGTTACCTCGGTAATAACCATAGTTTTTTCTAACATAGTACTGTGTGTGTAGGGTACATAACCACATGGTCGTTCAGCCTACGACTCCTGAGAGTAAAGATCTCATACTCACCTGTGTTAACCAGTGAGCTGGCGCCCTAGTCAACTAGTGTAGTTTCATGTAATCTGACTTTTCTGGAACTTCTACAGAATAGCATAACTTTGTTCTACCTATGCATAATGTCATCAAATGCTGCTAGTATTACCCATCTCCCATCGCTCAGGTCTCGTTATCACACGACAGGTATCTCGCAGCAATGTGGAAATGCACATAAAACAAAACACTCTCAGCGTGCCATCAGATCATTTTGGAATAATTGTGTCTTTGCACTGCCTGCACTCTTTTTGTGCTTTTGAACATTGTAAATGACATGTAGTCTTACAAAGAGAGCTGTTGTGCGCCAAGTGGTTGCTGCACTGTGTGGGCCCTCCACTAAACTGAACGAGTCTTAATCCCATGCCTATTATGGGATTTAAACATTTTCGCAAGTGAACAAACTTATAATTGTACAATGTGTTACTGGTCACACTACACTGTGTATGATGGCAGACTTAGAACAGAGAGCCTTGTCAATCTCTACTGCTAATGTTTACTTTATTTAAATTGCATGCAGGTTAAATGTTTCAGTGGTCGGGTGCATATTACCAATCCAATGATCTGGTGTGCCAAAACTAANTAAATTGCATGCAGGTTAAATGTTTCAGTGGTCGGGTGCATATTACCAATCCAATGATCTGGTGTGCCAAAACTAAGTACGAAGCGGAGAAATGAACTTAACAGCAGTACGAACAGGCAGAACATACTAAAACACCCATCAGGAGAGCACCTAGGTTTCTGGAACAGTATGGTATGCACATTTATACAGTATGACATACAGTGAACATGGCCAAAGGATATAAAATATGAGCATTTTATTCACTGAGTATTCCAGTGGAAGCTATTGCACAGTGTAGTACATAGGGTTGGACGATGCCGAGTTGCTATCTGGTGTTTGATATGATCAACGAACAGTCCCGTAGAAAATATCTGGACAACTTCACCCATTGTAGAATCACTGGGAAAATGGAAGAAAGTCGAAGTGTGGCTAATGTGGACGAGGAGTCTAGTATCACACACAGAATCATATCACGAGCTTGGACACCATTTCGTACTACAGGAACAGATTAAGGTTCAGTTGTGTTTATTCATGAGATAAAGAACTGGTAAGTTATCTTACAGGCGAGAAATATCCACAGCAAATAGTTCTTTAAATCGCAAGACACTTGCAACGCACTGCTGGATGTCCAAAATCTCGTTTTAGTGGCTAGGAGACTGTACACTGCTAGTTTGCTCGCTCGGCGACCATTATGGCGTGTGCAATTGATGCTTATTCATCAGAGATGGATTCATGAGGATGTCTCCATACCCGTACACGTCCATCCACCCGATACAATTGGAAACGAGACTCGTCAGACCAGGCAATGTGTTTCTTGTCATCAACAGTTCAATGGCGGTGTTGGCGGACCCAGACGAGGCGTAAAGCTTTGTGTCGTGCAGTCAACAACGGTACACAAGTGGGCCTTCGGCTCCGAAAGCCCATATAAATTACGGTTCGTTGAATAGTTNTGCAGTCAACAACGGTACACAAGTGGGCCTTCGGCTCCGAAAGCCCATATAAATTACGGTTCGTTGAATAGTTCAACGCTGGCACTTGTTGATGCCCCAGCATTGAAATCTGCGCCAATTTGAGAAACGGTTGCACGGCTGTCACGTTTAATGATTCTCGTCAGTCGTCGTTAGTCCCGTTTGTTCACGATATTTTTCCGGCCGCAGCGATGTCGAAGATTTTATGTTTTACCAGATTCCCGATATTCACGGTACACTCGTGAAATGGTCGTACNGTCGAAGATTTTATGTTTTACCAGATTCCCGATATTCACGGTACACTCGTGAAATGGTCGTACGCGAAAATCCAAAGTTTATCACTACCTTGGAGATGCTATATCCCACCTTCGTGCGCCGATTATAACACCATGTTCAAACTCACTTAAATCTTGATAACCTGCCATTGTAGCAGCAGCAACCGATCTAGCAACTTTGCCAGACGCTTGTTGTCTTATATGGGCGCTGCTGACCACATCGCATTACGCTGATTGGTTCCATACCTCTGTTATTTGCATGCGCACGCCTATACCAATTTTTATGCTCTACAGTGTACATTAAAATGAGACAGCACTACATATAATAATAGAACTTGTGTTGTATGCTCTATTGTGTTTATGTCTGACCAGTGAACATGACATTTTCGAATGCAAATTTCATTCTGTAGGGCAGTTTTATCAAGGATGCCACCCAGCTTGTTATTTGTTATGCTCTGGGCTGGGAAAAGTGCGATGAGACTCTTCTTACTCAGGGTCGTGCACCTTTCGATCATGTGGCTACAGAGCCTATCCCCGTGCGCGACGTGGCCAGCACCGAAAACCAAGAGATTAAAAAGGTGCATCTAACTCACTCCATTGTTATAAAGGCCACGGAAAAGTGTCGCAACTCACGCTGGCGAAAACGGCTGTGCCTACCCAGACATAAACACACTGCGGAATTTAATGCAAATGAAAGAGGTACATAAAACCTGAACTTGGCATGTAATGTCTACTGATCGCTTATAACATACAAACATGTGGTTACACTACACAGTTTTTGTCAGGACAATACACTTGCATAGAAATACTTATTTACAAAAACCTTGTTAAGCAGAATTACAATGGCGTGTTTAGAAATGCAAGGAGAAACTACCACACGTTTGATGTGAACTACACATCCATGTGTGCTCTTGTGACCACTTGCACCTCCGCTGTCACTTACGTCACCTAGGCCGAAGCGAACACCCAGCCACGAGTATGTTAGTATATGCTGGCGAGATCGGAAAACACCCACATTGTCTTCATGTACTACGTAACTCAAGTGACCGTCTTGCTTTATTTACCTGAAGAGGTAACTCTTGGGGGGAAATAACATGTAGTCCAACATGGTTACCCCCCAACCCCCGAATGCCGCAGCCCTCAGGCGCCCCAATCAATTGGATGGAACGTCGGCGCAGCTCGCGCCAGAACGCTTTGCGTTCTCCCCAACTACATGATGTCGACCTGCCTACTGGCTGGAAATTAAGTGCTTTAGGACCCCGAGTGTGTTTAAACTGTGGGGAATTAAATCCCAAAGCTTTTGCAAGTATCACAAACACCATAGCGAAACAATTTGATATAATTTCTTTATTAAAATCTAAATCGAGTATGGCTATCCACACATATTTTCAGGGATGGACTCGTCCAGCCCACCCAAGGTGGAAAATGTGGACTCGGCCATCAGCGAAGCCTACTGGAAATCGTATGGCCTTTTCGGAAACCATTTTTTTGTTAGTTTTAATCATTTAAATTATTTTTATTATGTAAAAGTTTCCTTGTGTATTTCCATTCCAGGAAACTGCCTACCATGACCTAAAGTAATTATTTAATTTTTCTAGTGTGGTGACATTTCCCATGGTAACACAGTCACAGAATTAATTAACATTTAATTCAACATGGGGATATCACCCTTATGTATTTCACCATCACTTTATTTTGCAATAAAGGGTTCATGTAATTTTTCCACTTAATTTTGGTGCTGGATTCGGCCACTATTAGGTGAAGCCAACACCATGATTTTAGTCTGACTTCAGCATTCGGGCTGGCCGGCTGCACAGGAGTTTCGCTCTATGCTGAGCCCCNCAACACCATGATTTTAGTCTGACTTCAGCATTCGGGCTGGCCGGCTGCACAGGAGTTTCGCTCTATGCTGAGCCCCTTGGCACCTTCAACTTTTACTGCAATCGCTTTCATTCTTCATAGCAATATAATTAACTGGAAAATATTGCTTATTTAGTGCCGAGGGGACGACCTTCTGCCTCCCTGCAGTTTTTAATCAGGGTTAAACGCACTACGCATACTTCATTTAATTTTCATGGTTCATGCAAGTTTTATAGCATTTTTCACTGGCAGACCGAGTGCTGGGTCCATTTCATTATGTACATTTTGTATAGGGGCATGTATCACGAACCATAAGTAAAATGTCTAAAGCCCATGCTTGAGTTTTCTTGTGTTCACCCCTCTGGGTATTTAGGTTGCTACAGCTTATTTTAGCAAGCCAAAAGTGTTAGTAAGGCATGCGAGGTAGCCTACAATCTCACCAACATAATAGTGAAAACCTTTTGTATAGTAAATAACTGGTAACTTCATCATCTTCAAGCACCGCAGATCAACAGAGAACACCACCGGCCTACGGGCTGTCGACCACATTACCCTCACTAACTCATGCTCATTGAGTTATGGTGCTGGGCAACTTCACCAGTTTCCATCTTAATC
>NQII01000180.1:124690-196037 GCA_002778355.1 Clitarchus hookeri | reverse complement strand
CACATCATATTGGTATGTCCGTTCATGTCTTCAGCAATCACCAGATCATTCCTGAGTGAAGTCAGCCACTAGCCATAAATTTTAAGTTAATAATCTCCCCTGCCAAAAAATCGTTGCTGCGAGGTGATATAAAGGAGATGACCATGGGAGACGACGATAGAAAATAGTTCTGATAAATTATAAGACCTACAGAATAACTTGATCAGATAGCTACCAAAAATGAAGGCCTCCCGGGTTTGCAGCCACTTCCTAGCTTGATCCAAGAGAAACTGGCTCCGACGATATGGCCGACGTCCCTGGTTGCCTTGACTGTAAATGTAGGCGAGCAATGGAAAGGGCAGTTAAAAAAGAAGCACCATAAGTACTTAAAGATACAAAACACTGTAAACAAATATAAATTAGACACAGCACTGAACAATGTTATAAAATAAGGGCACATTAAACACTACATATTTAGTGTGGTGGGGGGAAGAAAAATTATGTTAGTTAAAGGTTATATAAAATAAATGTTTGCTTTCGACTCTAAAGGTGATGTAACAAAGACATAACTATTGTAAGCACTGAACTACAGATTGCTGTGATAAATTCATTAACAAAACCAATTTTTGCCCACACCTAGTGGCAAGTTGCAGAGGTCACTGAGTCCGGTCAACCTGCAAACCTCTCACAAGCCTCCCCACGTCCCTCTCGTCAAGTATTCGTAACCTTATATTTTACTTTAATTTCTCTGTGCCAGGCAGTTCACCAAAAAGGAAAAAAAAATCACCTTTCGCTCCTTGCTGAATGTAAAGGACATATTCCCGCACTCGATAAATGGCATCACTAGCGTCCTAACACACAACACTGTGGAGACCACACCCTGCTTGTTTCCCATGTCAATCTTCACCTCGGGGTTGGACGAGTTGCTGTTGATCAAGTTAGGGCNGAGACCACACCCTGCTTGTTTCCCATGTCAATCTTCACCTCGGGGTTGGACGAGTTGCTGTTGATCAAGTTAGGGCTTCGATGTCGGGGGAAGGAATGAAGATAATTTCATTGACAGATGCACTGCGCCATCAGGGCGTAGCATGCGTGAAGGCGGCACCAGGCTTCATAGCGACCCTGATCACGACACGTACGAACAACCGACACCATTGGGCAACTCAGAGTTTGACAGTTTTAGTGGCCCCAAAAAGAAAACCCTAATCACGCCCAGTTTCCCAAAGTATACACCACAAGTGAACTGTTTTTTAAAACATAATTTAAAATTATATCAAAGCGAAGAGCCTACGACTTCCTACTTGGGGCACAGGTGAAGCCTGTGCCAACCTAAGTTAAGCCCCCACAGGCATTACCTGACTGGGGGCATTTAAGTTTGTGTTTTTCTTAGGCATAGTGAGTGTAAAAGTGTATATGTTTATTTTTCAGCTGTCAACAGGTTTACGGACTCGGGTAGACATGTTTCCAGCACGATGTCCATGTAAAATTAACAGCGCCTCTCCACCTCCTGCAGACCAGGAGAGTAACTTCGTCATGTAAATCCAGAGAGCACACGTTCATTTTCCCGCATTAGACCCCGACGGGCTTAGTGCGTCGGGTCTGCTTAACGACGTGAGCATCGTCAACTGGTTTGTATTGCCAGTACATCAATAAATGACTGCAACCCAAGGTGAAGCATTTTGATTGCAGGTCAAGCATTTTGAAATGCCTCTTAAAGGCATTTCGGGAGCTGGACCCATCAACCCGCCATTCTCAGGATTGAAGTGTTTTCAGTGTAATATGTAATTTTATCAGTGTTTAATTGGCGTGTGGAGTGACCTCACAACTCAGCATTTAGCTAACTTTGTACCAGCATAACTGTCTACCTTACAACAGGCACCCACTGCGGTCCTGGGCCGACTGTGACTGTATGCGGCTAGCAGCCTAACGAGCCACAATTAATATCCCTTCAATTGAGACACAGAGGATTGGGAGAACAGCTTAGCCCCCTGGGTGACTCGGTCACTAACCACAAGAGAAGAGCAGCCGGTAATAAATAAAAAAGGCGTTTCTGGTGAGTGCTTCCCGCCAGAACTTTGCAGGAGTAACAGTGCAGCGGTGATGGCCCTACCATTTTCCAACCCCAACATTACGTCAATTCCATTGAATTCAATAAAAATTAAATGAAGAAAAATTGCATCAAGTGAAAGGGTCTTTACAAGACATTTTATGTTACTCTTTCCTTAGTAAATTGTATACAAACACAACATATTCTGCCTTGATACACTTCTTTATATTGTGTTTACTTGTTTTTACACAACAGAACTGGATAATATTTGTTCTAGTAAGTTACTTAATTGATAGGAAAACACATTTACACCTTGTCAACTAGAAATCGTTAGTTTTCATAAACTTTACATTTAATTTCACTGTATCAGTAATATCAGCAAAGGAAGTTATAACCTCTTTACATGTACATATTTTTGATGCTAGTTGTCAGCCAAACTGCTGCGAAAGGTGACATTCAGGACAATTGACAGCAGGAAACAATTTATCCAAACAATATGCAGAAATCAACAAATAAGTAACATCCAAACTGCTGCAACAAAAGCAGTGATAATGTATTTACTTTCCTGAGACAATTAGCAACCTCCCTCACTTTAGTTTGTCTTCCAAAGGTTCAATTGGTATAGACCTTTCAAGTATAATTTTACTTCATTGGATATTACCGACCAAGAAAAATACTAACAATATATTGTGCTCGTATAAACTGATACTTTAATGTCTCAAAATTCTTGTCAGAGAGATATATTTCTGAATTTAACGTGTTGTTGGCTACGATTTTGCTACAGTCTCTCAAAAATTTCGCGTAAGAGATATTTGTTTCAGTAGGGGTGTACTGTTGGTTGTTCTGGGATGAATTGCTCTTCCAAGTAGTTTGTTGTGCTGTTTGTCGAGAACACGAAGAAAGTTTTGTAATGGTAAGACGTTTAATTTTCAATATATTTGATTAATCCCCCCCCCCCTTTTATTTCAGCAATATTAGTCTCTGTCTTTTATACTGTTAAGTTCTTGAATTTATTTGTGTATGTAAATAAGGCCTGTCTTATTTTGTCTGTCAGCGGTTAAAGGTTTTTTTTTTGGTCCTCACTGTCAAAACTTAGAATACACTTTGTCATACTTATAGTGCATAGATGCAGTTCACAAACAAAAAATTGCCAAGACGGAACGGCCTTTTTGTTGACTGCCAGTAGAGAAATCCACACAAGTGGAAATCAAGATTTAACCCCGTATTGTGTTTAGAGAGATCGCGTATGACTTTGTAGGTATTATTCTCTTGGTCCCTAAGGGGTAATGTACACTTGTATTTTCCCAACCCGTGTCTGTAGACTAGAGTAATCATTTTCTCAGGTGTAGGAAATCAAATAACGTGCTCTGGAAAGATTCGTTTAAGATCGTAGGTACGCTTTTCTGTAGAAGACAGGGTAATTATCCAGAGCAGCGACTTTTCTGTAACCCCCCCCCCCCGAAAAGTTGTATATTTCCACTCTACTAATTACGCAGAACACGAATATACTAGGAGCATTAACGTATGACAAATTTTTTAACCTAACCCTACAATGAGTGAATCACAATTTTACATTTTTAAACTAACTTAGGATTGTTGGGTTTTAAACTAACCTAGAATTGTAGAATTTTTAATTAACCTAGGATTGCAGGGTTTTAATCTAACCTAGGATTGAAGGGTGTTAATCTAACCTTGTATTTTAGTCTAATCTAGGATTTTAGGGTTTTAAAGTAACAATAAAACACACCGGAAGTACATGAATCAACTCACCTAGGTAGACGGCGGGTACAATTCCACTGTCCTCGACCCATCAAACTCATCCAACTTACCTCATTCAACAAAAAAAACCACGATCCACTAAAACATCCAAGTAACACCCGCCACATAGGCGAATATTATGCACAGAAGCACTCGTTCTTGCACCCTCCATTCTTAAATTACAAGCCTTCGCATGGTCGGATTTGGACGTCAGAACTCACGCCCGCAACACAACCGCACTGCCTCTCGTCATAACTGAAACTAATGGCTTCTCAACTTCCACGTAAAATTCCGTGACTATGACGTCTACAGACCCCACAGCCAAATAAGGTGAAGGCACGATGCACATTTGTTCACGTTACTAATGCATTACTTCACCAAAAATCATGGCGTCCGTCGTAAACAAAGCGGTGAACTGTTCGTACTTTTAACTATTTTATTTAATACGTTCTACTTATTTTAACATTACGCTTTCCTGAATATTAACAAGGTAAGCTGTTCAGAACCCATTAATGCTACTTTTGTGATGTCTAGGACGTTTCCTTCAGAAAAGCCGCTGCTCTGGATAATAACCGGAATAATTTTGAACACAGCACCCATATTAGTTTCACGATTTGCAATGCTTGTATTAATAAGTCAATCAATTAAACACATTTTCCTGTGTTACTCTTGATTTGTGTATGGACAGTAGTGCCCAGCAAATGTCAGGAAGAAGCTGCAAAACTGTTATAAACAATTGAAAAACANACTTTTAACTATTTTATTTAATACGTTCTACTTATTTTAACATTACGCTTTCCTGAATATTAACAAGGTAAGCTGTGCAGAACCCATTAATGCTACTTTTGTGATGTCTAGGACGTTTCCTTCAGAAAAGCTGCTACTCTGAATAATAACCGGAATAATTTTGAACACAGCACCCATATCAGTTTCACAATTTACCATGCTTGTATTAATAAGTCAATCAATTAAACACATTTTCCTGTGTTACTCTGGATTTGTGTATGGACAGTAGTGCCCAGCAAATGTCAGGAAGAAGCTGCAAAACTGTTATAAACAATTGAAAAACANGGATTTGTGTATGGACAGTAGTGCCCAGCAAATGTCAGGAAGAAGCTGCAAAACTGTTATAAACAATTGAAAAACAAAACTTACAGTGAAGGGGATGTCGCTCATGCCCTTGGCTTAAGGGGACATTCAAGGGTGCATCTGTGTCATATTTTTCACTGAATTACATATTCTAGATATTGTTTATTTCGTATCACACAATTTTTCAGGTGTATTAATACCATTGGTTTAATATGTAATTTAGCACTATGTGTTTAAACAGGTTTTTACACAAAAAATAGTTATCCATAGGGTCTACACTGTTATTTCTAGGAGCTGGTGATGTTTTAAAGGTCCTGCCATTTCTTATAATAGTTCTTCGTAGGTCATCGTTTTGATTTACTGCCAGGGCATAGTTTATTGGGTGTTAATAACTTTCTTTGTTTGTGTTCATAAAGTCACTACAAAATCATCGTGCCTAACAGTTTTCAAATTGCTATTGCTCAGTAATGTTTTTAAACCAACAGTATGCTTTATAATAACAGATCAACTGTATGGTAAGTCAGTGTGGCTAAAGGTAGAAGTGTGTTGGGAACAGGGTCAGAACCAGTCTGGAGGTGGCGGTTCAGGAGGAGAGAAGAGAGATGATAAAGACAAGAAGAAGAAATATGAGCCGCCAATCCCCACTCGAGTGGGGAAGAAAAAGCGAAGGACCAAGGGACCTGATGCTGCGATGAAGCTGCCTCAAGGTATACTAAAATTTTATCTACTAATCCCAGAATTAGTGCATAAATGTTTTATTCTCATCAGTGATGGTGTTCAGTCTCATGGAAATGTTAAATGTTTTTTTTTCTTTTTAATGGGAAACTATTTACATTTTTGACACATTTTTTGCTTAACCCAGTTTCTCCAAGAGCTATCCCACTCTAGTAATGTATGCATATTTTGAGAAAATGGTTTGTGATAATTAAATTGAGGTTGCATAAGCTAACCTACTGCTGACAGTTGAAAATGTTTGGGACCTATAGAGTAATGATTGAATATTCTTGCTTCCCTAAACACTTTATGGTGGTGTAGTGGTTAGACTACTCGCCTCTCACCTAGGTAAACCGGGTTTGATTCCAGCCAGNCCTAAACACTTTATGGTGGTGTAGTGGTTAGACTACTCGCCTCTCACCTAGGTAAACCGGGTTTGATTCCAGCCAGGGTTGCTTCCAAACTTTCGCATGGGGGAATCGTGTCGTATGATGCCGCTGGTTGGTGGGTTTTTTTGGGAATCCCCTGTTTCCCCCGCCCTAGCATTGCTGTGCTGCTCAATACCCACCTCAATCTGCTCTAAGACCTTGATGTTAAGAGCCGCCCAAATATCTCCACTTAAACTTGATAAGATTTACATATTTTCAGTGTTTATACCTTATTCTTACCTGGTCTGAAAAAAAAAAAAGTTGAATTTTTATTTGTTAACATTCTTCTTTAACTAGGATACAGTCTTAATATTTTTTTTAAATTAATATCTTTGTAAAGACTTAGACCTACACCTACAGTGCTTTAAAGATGAAGTAACATTATGCTGTATCTATTTTTATGCAAAAGGTAGTTGATGACAGTGTGATAATTGAACATAACATTTTTAATCATAGGCTATACAATTGCACTGCATTTCATGTTTTCAGTGACCCCTCACACAAGATGCAGGTTGCGGCTACTGAAATTGGAACGTATAAAGGACTACTTGTTAATGGAAGAGGAATTCATTCGTAATCAGGAAAGGCTAAAGCCACAGGAGGAAAAAATTGAGGTATTATAATGATTTCAGCATTTAAAGTTATTTGTTTATGTTTCAGTTTATTTTGAGTTGAATGTTTGTTTATTTTAAACGGCAGATACAATCTCTAGCTAAATGGGTTCAAATTATCATGAAAATGGAATCAATCTTAATTTTTGCTTAATTAATGAGCCTGTGCAACTTTATTTTCTCATGCAAATTACCAGTTTTGCTTGCTGAATTTTTTTAAAGATTAATTTTCTATTTGAATGACAGCAATTGTTTCTTGTTGATTTAATTATTTTTTCTGGATATCTCTGTACTTAATTATTTTCACGTTACCCTTGAATTCACCATTTCTGACATGTATTTTTATTTTGACGATACAAGTACAATTACTTGCACTGCATATGAATGGCTTTGTTTGTGTAGTATTGAAAGCAGTTGTAGTATTTTATTTCTCAAGGGTTTATTATATTTGAGAGTTTAATTTTCATACTAATGGTATGAAAATTTTGTTTCTTGTATGTGTTTTCATGCAAAAGTGTTGTGTGTACTCGCGCAATTTCAAAGCCTTTAATGGTCAATGTTAAGGATTCAAAAACTTCATATTAAGTACTTACCTGACTTGTTTATAAAGAGTCAGTCATTCTTACTTTGCTTTTGTAAGAAATTATCATTTTCCTATGCTCAGAATATCTCTAAGGGAATCCGATTCACGTGGTGTCATTATCGCACAGCCAGATGCCATGAGTAAAGTAAGCGACTTAGTAGGAATTTTGTTTTGTATCACACGTCCAACAAATTTATACATAATTATTCATTTAAAATTCTCTTTCCCTTTCAAACTACAAATTTTATTATTTGTGAGTTTACACACCACACAAGTACAACACAGAGAAGTCCTTTTTAAATATCTCCTTGAAGTATGAAATACTAATGGTATACACATTTAAGTTTTTCATTGTAAAGCTATCTTTGCCTGTTTACCAATGGAGGACTGGTCATGAACCAAACAGCTCAGAGAATTTTTGGTCAGTGTTACAAACACAAACGTACTGACAGCTGATAAAAAGTTACAGGAAGAAAAGTACATTGTATGCAAAAATTGAAAAAAATTACATAATCTAAGCAAATCGCCTGAAGTTCCTCTCATGTTTATTTTGTTGTGTTCACTCTGAGAATATTGTGAAGTATCACTTTACCTACTGTAGTCATCATAAGTCCCACATCGTGCAAATAGGAGCTGGTGCATCTGGAACAAAATGTGCATGAAAGTTGTACTGTACTGAAGATTATGAGGGTGATAAGGATTAACTTGACAATTTTGTATATGTGAGCAAAGTGTATTGAGTTTATATTAATGTGTGTTTACTATGGTATGTTTGAGTTTGAGTTGTGAAGCATAAAGATACTCTTATAGTGGTAAATTAATGAAGGAATAATATGCTTTTTGATTAACAGATACGAAATACTATGTCTACTCTGATTTGGGGCCAGGGATTTAGGGTACAACATGTGCTTTGCTCTGGTTTCAGGAAGAGAGATCGAAGGTGGATGACCTGCGAGGAACGCCCATGTCAGTGGGGACACTGGAGGAAATAATAGATGATAATCACGCCATAGTGTCGACCTCGGTGGGAAGCGAACACTACGTCAGTATTCTGTCTTTCGTAGACAAAGATCAGCTTGAGCCAGGCTGCTCCGTGCTCCTTAACCATAAGGTGAAAAGTTATATCAGTTAACTGAAATTAAATATGAGTCGGTGGTACTTATGTGTAATGTAGTCTGCAGCGATTTCCTCTTTCCTCCAAAAAGAATAGCTGATATTTCTTTTGTATCTTGGGCTGAGTTAGTGCGTTTCAATTTGAAAAAAACATTAGCAGGAAATTTTTTTTTATTATAAGAGAAAACTTCTGTACACTATTTTAAATTATATATTTTTTATTGATTAAGGAGTTCTAAATCTTCTGAATTAACTATAAAAATAATTGTAGGTATACTTGAAAGCTGTTAACTGCATTTAAAATTAGGTCACATTCAAGTACCGTCGAAGATCTTAAATAATATGCAATATTAGCACGCTTCACTTATACAAAATGCAAGTACTTGTAACCTTTTGTAGGTAGAAGAAATGTAGTATGATACTAGTGCTGCTTTTCTCTGAAGTGTTACAGTGTGTGATAAAAAGGTACGCTCAAATGAAATGAGGATGGGTTTCTATTTGTGACTGTAATTTCCAACGCTTCGTGTATTTTGGTTTGTGAGGATGTTTTAGCTGTGAATACAGCTATGTAAATTCAGTTTTTAGTAGTAATCCGGTTTTAGTTCATATGTAAATAGTTTACAACTGGCTTTATAGCTTGTTTCATTCAAAGTACTTACATACATGTTGTGTATTTACCTGCAAGGAAAGAAGTGTAGCAGAACTTATTTTCAAAGCTGCAACTTATTATTGCAGGTTCATGCTGTTGTTGGAGTTCTGTCGGATGACACAGATCCTATGGTCACTGTCATGAAGCTTGAGAAAGCACCTCAGGAAACATATGCAGATATAGGAGGTGAGTTATTACATCAAAGAAAAATACGTGTTAACTTTGTATTGAAACAAACAGTAGGTATTTAAGTGAAAAATACTAGGGTTTATGTTGTGTAAAAGTTCAATTATCTGATTTTTCTAAACACTAAAGAAAGACTTGACAGTAGAGCACCATTTTAATGAACTTCAACTTAAGGAACAGTTCACTATAATGAATGTATCCATTGGTCCTGCCAAAACACCTACATTTATATACAAATTATTTTCAGTTTTACAAATTTTCCAGTAAAAGTTTACGAGTGCTTTATTAAATATTCATATTAACAAACACAGTGTTGTATAAAAAAAAAAGTAAAATTACATAACATGAAAAAAAAAATTTCATGAATTAAAGACATCAAACATAAACTGCAAGGTTTTTTTCTCTGGCGTACTCGCTGATATTATAATGCATTAGTGTGGCAATACGACACAGAAATTGTGAGTTGGCATGACTGAAGCATAGCGCTACATGGTACGCTGTTTTTCGCCGCAAATGGTGTACAAATCACGAACTAAACCTCTGACTTCGCCTAAGTTTTACATACAACAAAATGCTGGCACTATATCTGAGACTTATTCTCACATCTGTCCTTGCATAACCTGTGAACTTATTTTCCAGTGAATTGCAAATGAGTCTACCTTTACCTATAAACACATTTTAACGTGAACTGCTAATAAATTTTACCTTTTAAGAATTCTCTCATATTTCAATTTACGTACGAAAATTCACAATTTAGACCTATAACCATATTTAGGTCAGCATTATGACTTTTTAACAATGTCTATTGACGATAGTTCTTGAGGTTATTATTTTACATTGTTAACATATTTATTATACACAATATAGCACATTACATATAATATACGTTAATATTTTGCAGCGACTAGGTTCAACCCTGTTACAACTGTGGGTGGAAATAACTGTAGTATTTGACGTCTTGTTATTGATGTGTTTTTGGGTTATTTGGTTTAAAGGAAGGCCTTGGTTGGAATAAATATTAAAACCAAAGAGCAACCAGTGCAACGAAAAAGACAGTAAATTGAAACATGCAACTCGTGTTGCTTATTTTTTGTACACTGCAGCGACAAACTTAAAAGATATTGGTGAACATGCACACAAATAGGCCTACCGTAACTTTTATTCTTCTCATATTTCTCTGCATTGGTACGTAGTACTTATAAGGTTTAGTCAATTAATTGTTTTCAATTTTCTGGCTGGGCTTAATAAAAAGTTGGGATTGCGGCAAACGTTCAGATCACAAAAACCTAAGCACTGACGCGTGACGTGTACTGACATTTATTTAAACACGACTTCACCTCATCTTCACGTCACCCCAGGCGAGGTTTGAACCTTGAACGACTTGCTACCAGAGCCTACCAGCACTCTCCTAGATGCGGGGGCACCCATGGACATAGAGTAGGATTGCGGGTTCTCTTAACCAGGCGCGCGTATGTCGCGAACACACTCATTAGACGGCCACCCATACTGTGCACCTGGTTACAGTATGTGCTGAACTGTCGCCGAAAGGAGTGATAAGACTAGTTCTGGAGGTCTGCCCACCTTTGGACCACACCCACGTANAGGAGTGATAGATTGGTTCTGCATATCTGCCCACCTTTGGACCACACCCACGTCGCTGTCGGACATCTAGGGTAAAACCACTGCGCTGAACTGCCGCCGGTTGGAGTAATCGGGTACGACTCTGGGTGGCTCGGCCCTGGCTGGCATTACACCTAACTGTGGATCCTAGTCGCCTGCTCTTCCTTAGCATGGCAGATCTTAGTTCCTACCTCTATGCCATACACCCATAGGAGTGGTGCGAAGTGGCAAGCTAAGGAGGCACCTCCCAGTCCCTACCCCCTGTCAAACGTAAGCTGTAACCGAGCCCCAACTGCCGGGCATAGCGAACCCGGGGTTCTAACACTGCAGACCAGCAGCAGCAACGGCTGAGTCAGGAACTAAAGTCCATACCGTATAAGAAGGCCACTTTCTGACAGTCAGTGAGTGGCAACTTAATGTTTACAAAACAAACAAAGCGCCATTTACAAAATTCTGTATCAAATGATGCACGAACGAACAAAAGTTAAAATTACGTTGGCTATTCTGAGTGCACTGCCGATGCACATCAGAAAAGCAGAAAATACGCGGATAAGAAAGAGTTCTTGCATTTATTAATACATTTTATTTTACAAGGTCACAAAACAATGGTTGTTAGTGTTAAAAACTAAACTTCGTGATAATGTAGTTATGTTTAGGTGATCAAAATGAAATGTACAATAGAACGATACGACGTGGAAAAGTTTTCTGAAGTTGTGCTAACTTCAGAAAGCTTTTTCACGTCGTATCATCCATCTCAAACCTTGCTTTCAACACGTCCATGATATTAATTCCAAAAGCATACAGAAATATTGCATAATATTGTTGAATTATTTTTTCTAATAATTTGACGAAACGACACGAATTTTAAATATATTTCCAGCCCGTAACATAAGAATTATCAACTTTAAAAAATACGCTATCTCTTGACCATAAAGAGAGTTACTCAAAACTTCGCCGTGACGTGCTGCGCGCTATCTATCGGATATTCTGCGAGCTATTACCAGCCAGAAATGAACCTCTTTCCTGCGCGATATATAACGAATTTACAAACATATGCCAATAGTTATATTTTTCCACGAGCTCTGCATAATTTTTAAAGTAACATATATTTCATCTACAACGATTTGGAGTACAAGTCATTTATATTCGGCCGGTAATCGTTCGTCTACGTAAATTATACGCCATATTGTTCTCTCGAAACCCATCTCCTTGTTTCCGTAGAAAGTGAGACACGCGTGAATAGTTTCTAAGCAATTCTAACGTTATTCCACGTCACATATTTCCAACTTGTATATATTAGCTATAACGTCCAAAGTGTAATAATATATACAACAGACCGTCTCACAAATTTTAACCCAAATTCACTATCTCGGACAAATTAAAAAAGAGGTACCAAATATCTAATTATTTGCAACATTTTATATTTTTAACTTTATAACCTACTTATATTTTTTTACAGATGTCAGTCTTAAAATATCTTAAAATTTGTTTACCATTACAGTACAATGAGAAGTGGATTAGCTGACAGCATGTTGATAAAAAATACAGCCCCGACGTGACGGACCAGCTAATGGCGGAAGGATACGTAGTCAGATGTAAACAGTGGCGCTACANACCTCGAGCCACGCCCAATACAGGTAAACCAGTGGTTGTGTGCAAACCCGTAGTACGAAGGACAGTTAAGCCCATAGCAGACTTTGTGCTATGCTGTCAAGCCACGTGCCCTAGCTTATATACTGGCCAGGGTCTGGCAAGCAGCCAATGAAGTCAGCCCAGTCATGTCGCCCATGTCTCTTGACTGACACACACAACCTTGCCCGGCCGTGACATCGTCAGTCACCCATCGTCACGCGTCAGCATGTTAAACAATTCTGTTTCAAACATCTAGGGTGAATATACATTTTGATAAATAAACAGACGTGACTTTAAAATAATTAAGTTGTCATAAAAAACAGTTCATGGTTAAAACTTATAAATTTCGCACATCCAATATTTTCAAACACAAACACGCACACACCGAGCCAGTGCAATGACCACGAAGCAGCCACACCCTTTCACACACAGCGATTACGACATACGGTACAGTATATGTATTACTGCCATGGAAACAGATTTATCACAACATCGTAACTTGCCTAGGTAGGCTTAAAAAACACATGTACAAACTTGATGTGGTAATTTGATATATTTTTCGGAGCTAGAAAAATACATTTCGTTTACCAACAGCAATACGCCATGTCATGTTGCTACTTGCCACTTCTGCCAACTTTAGATTTGTAACCCTTCCGCCATCACATCTAATTATATTATAATAAGTATTCAAACATAAAAATCTCTTGTCAGTTGTAAATTACAAATTTGAGAATCATTATTTTTGCTGTATTAAGTATCAAATATGCTAAAATTGAAAACATGTATAATTTTCCTGCTTCTACAAGCGCTGTGAAACTTCCCGAGAGCGAGAGAGAGACAGAGGCAGAGAGTGTGACAAGCTCCACTCTGCTGACAGATACTTCCTTGGTCGAAAAAAAATCATTATGTCACTAGGGCCTACGCACCGTATTGCCAGTACATTGCTGCTCTCACTGTTTTTTAATTGGTATTGAATACAAAATAAATATTTCAAGTTATAGAAAATACTTAGTTATTAAAGTTTCATTTATTCAAAAATATAGTACTTTTAAAGTTAATCAGTGTTATATACGTGTGATATATACAAGTTATAAAAAAAAACAGGTTAACATATTACTCTTAGGGTGTTTTTTCAAAGGTTTGTTTCAAAACATCCTAAGAAACTGTGAATGGACTACAGTTCAAGATAAAGTTTCCATCATGAGATATGAAGGTATACTTACAGATGTGCAACAAATGAACAAGAGCAGCACAGGTGTATTGGAACTGCATGATGTGTGTACTTCAGTATTTTTACTTTACAAATGCACTTAAAATTCTCAGCACCAAACTTTTGCTGGTGTTATGCAATGATTAGGATAGGAATGGGTTGTTTTAAACTGAATTACGATAGTAGATAGTGAGTGTACATGCATAAGGATTTGTTTCAGAAATGTGTAGACACCTGGGAAGTATTAGCTGACAAAAATAAACTTGTGTGTTCTATGTTGTGATGAAAATTTTGAAAAATAATGGGATCTCTGGGATGTAGTGTAGCAAGACAATACAGGCAGTCCTCTACTTTCGCGCATTCGACTTTAGCACTTTCGTACATTGGTTTCTTACACCATAAATTCGACTTTCGCGTGTTTGCTTCGTTCTTTCGTACATAACCTTTCGTACATAACCAAAAAAAATATCGCGCGCATGCCTCCACGAGAAACGTAAACATCAAAGATATATGGATTGTTTATATTCTGTAGGTTTTGTCTTCGCAAATAATATTGCAGCAAAGTTGACTTATACTACGTAGAGACCTCTGGTGTGGATATACGGAACTATGTTTCCGATATAACTGAACAAATATGCAGTTGTATGTCTGATGTGTTACTACGCTATGGCGCTATGCCGCTCCTGTTTAGAACTTCCGTTGTTTTTATTATGGTTTTTAGTTTCCTTTGAGGTTAATTTTATATCCATTTTTTTTTTTTTGTTAATCTATTGGCACACGTACATAATTATTACACCACGCAATGAATAACAAACGTAAAAACGAAAGTAATGAAGACTCAGTGTTTAAGAAACAAAGAAAACATGTTGTAAATAGTGTACAAACGAAATTAGACATTATCGCGCAATCGGAAAGTAGCAAATCACTTGCGGCTATAGGACGGTCTTTCAACCTGAGCCGATCCACTGTGCGTTCTATTGTAAAAAGTAAAGGAAATATAAGGGACTATGTTATAAATTCGGGAAATCTTTCTTCTAAAATAATTTCAAAACGGCGGGGTGTAGCGATGGAAGAGATGGAACGGTCTTTAAAAGTGTGGTTAGACGATCAACACCAGAAAAATATCCCTATCAGCCTTGCAATAATTCAATGCAAAGCTCTAAGTTTGTTTGAAGATTGAAAAAATTAGTCAAATGTTTGTGTGTGTAAAATATGTCTTTTCAATTGTTTCAACTATTAGCTATATATTTAAACACTTTTAAATAACTTTGATGCATGATCTTGTTTCTGTGTGTAAATATATTTTTTTGAATATTATTTTTTTTGTTTAGTTAAGTTTTTTCCCCATCTAGGAACGGAACCTCATTTATCACATTAAAATAAGGGTTCTACTTTCATACATTTCAACTTTCATACACAAATTTAGGAACACATTGTGTATGAAAGTAGAGTACTGCCTGTATCCTCTCATATGTTTATTTATTTGTTTACATCTGAACTGAGTCAGTACCGGTATTTAATGTTTATTACTTTTGTTTGTAAATGTTCAGTTTGTTTTGATTAGTTTTGTAACTTATGGATAATATATTTAAATATTGCTAAAGATTGCAGTTTATATTCAGTAGCATAAGTACATGTTATTTCTGTTATTTCATGTTATTTCTATTAAAGCATATGTAAGTTTATTTACACTTCAGAGGAATGAACTTTTGCTATTTTAACTTGTGTGTGATATCAGGAAATGACTTTATTTGAGATTTTTTTTCCGGAATAATAGCTTTTTGTATGAACCTCGCGACTCTAAAACCAGACAAGGTGAAAGGCAGTCCATCTTAAATTTTGTCTGGTAATTTTTTGTGTTAAATTTGCCATGACTGCACATCGAGCCTAGGGGAGGAGTAGAGAGGCATCTCAAAGTTTAAGTAAATATGTGTGTACAAGGAAGAGTTCTGAAATACCTGTTTTAGACTTTTGAGTGTTTTATTTAAACTGACTCTGCCAACCCTGCTTCGTCCAGATGAGTATTTCTAAGTGCTTACATGAATGTTCTAGCAGTAACTACCAATGAACTTTCTGGTTATATTCAAGAGTCAAATATTATTTTTGAACTTGCTATTAATAATTTTGAAAATTTTACTTCATTGTATTTACCAAGAACGTATAGCTTTTTCATGCACACTAGCTGAGATGTAACAATTTTCTGCACATTTATTTAAGACTTTGACAATTTTTCCTCAAGCTGGAAATTCTAGCATTAATATTTTGTCACTTAATTTGAAACTTAATATGGATTGTAAAAGAGAGGTGATAGCTAAATTACTTGGAAAGTTTTAATTTTACCTGACTCAGTTTTCAGTTCACCTGCACTACCATTCAATTTAATTTCTATTTAAATTTTCACAGTAATGTTTTTTTTTTTTTTGCATTGTGAACTACTTCAATTTTCTTGCAATAAAATAATTCTCTTACATTCTTAAATGTGTTATGTTAATGTTGAATTCAACGTAGTTAGCAATGTTTGTTTGGTTTCCTTCATATAAATGTTCTGAAATTTCTTTTGTCTTGTGTCATTTCTGAGTGTGTTTTCCTTTTGTAATTATTTGGGGTAAAAATGCTTTCATGTGTTCTGTTTCATCTACGTTTCTGCTGGTTAAAAGCATTCAATTTGGTAATTGGTAAGGTTTTCATATGTATGTAGTACATGTATTCTACAGCATC
The DNA here is from genome assembly GCA_002778355.1 of Clitarchus hookeri. Classification (NCBI taxonomy): domain Eukaryota; kingdom Metazoa; phylum Arthropoda; class Insecta; order Phasmatodea; family Phasmatidae; genus Clitarchus; species Clitarchus hookeri. The sequence continues at coordinate 179,700 of NQII01000180.1, read as the reverse complement.
GCATGCACAAGTTTTTTCAGATTGCAAAGGGAAAGGTGCCAGCTGCTGTGAAATACACACACACACCCCGCAATAGGTTTTGAATTCAAATCATATATGTATGTACTATAACTAACTTACTTATTTCACATTCTTTTCAGTAGATTGTCTTTGAAAAGTGTCTGAAACACTTGGTTAATTTTTTTGGTGGATTATGTTTCCAGGGTTGGACACACAGATCCAAGAGATAAAGGAATCTGTGGAGCTACCCCTGACTCACCCTGAATACTACGAGGAGATGGGCATCAAACCTCCAAAGGGAGTAATCCTGTATGGTCCGCCAGGAACAGGCAAAACACTCCTGGCAAAAGCTGTAGCCAATCAAACCTCTGCCACCTTCCTGCGTGTTGTCGGCTCGGAACTCATCCAGAAGTACTTGGTATTGACCAATTCTTTGTGTCTTATTGGATCCTTAACATTTAATTTAGGTACTAAAGAAAGTAATAAATGTAAGGATTAGACCAAGGGTTTCAATCTCGTTTCAGCAGTTAAAAATCCCATCAGAAAGTGGTATTTGTGATTTAATATTAGCTTCCACTTCCTCCTTCCCCCTATCCCCATACACCAAAGAAGATTACATTTTTACATCAGGTCTTTCCATCATTTCATAATTTTCATACCTGTAGTCTATTAAAATATTTTTTTTTACAATGATTTATAGTGTTTGCTGTTAATTTGGAAATGTACACAGATTCTCTACATACATAATATTGTCATGGTATCTTTAAAATTTCTTGAACAAAACTTTTGAAAAAACACTTAAGCTAAAATTGATAGTTCTAGAAAAGTGGCACTACCAAAGTGTATCTTTCCACCACCGCTGCTCTGTTTGTGAAGGAAACGTTTGTAAACAACTGTTATGAGATCAATGCACGCTTGCATTTTCCTCGTGTTTTCTGGAGTAGGGGAAAATTTGGCTCGTATGGAAATACTAGAACATTTATATTATTATAACTTTTAATTTTAAAGTTAGTGATATGCAAGTACTCAAAATTTCAATTACGAGCTCGAGTTCTTTGAAAACTCAATTTGTCTCAAGCTCAAGCATTTCGATTTTTGGGGAAAAAAAGATAATTACGATACATACTGTAATTGTTTTCACCACAGAATATACATAATTTATGTGTGACACGTAGATATGCTATTTATTTTTGCTGCAACTCCGTATCATCACATGTGCTACGTGCCCCAGAAGTTATACAATCCCTGAATGGCAGCCACCCAGGCCAGCATTCCATCTCCATAGATAAGGTGGATGCTTGGAAAGTGGAATGCACCTCAAGGAAGAGAATAATAAAAACCGCCCCTGCTTAACAAAATCCCGTGAGAAGGGAGACCAGTCAACCACGCCAGCGAAGCTGCCTCTTGTGCAGTTCCACCTACGAAGGGAGGAGCCACCTCGCTGAAGCTGTCCTAAGGAACCCGAGACACCCCTAGCCCAGGAGGATATATGGCCCTGCACCGCCGCAGAACGGCAGTTGATACCAGCAGCTCTCCTTAGCACCAGTCATTCTAAGACTCTCTGCTGTGTCTCCTCTCCTCCGCCTCGTGAGGAAACGCCTAGTGGTCACCAGCGACCAACGCCGGACTTCTTCGAGCATGCACTGCAGACCCGAAGAGTCGTTCCCCCCACAATTGACACTTGCCGTGAACACTTGCAGCAGGGGTGGATAACTTAACAAAATGTCCGGTACTAGCGTCTTTTATTCCATTACGTTATCCACCTAATATCTGTTATCAAAATTGAGTCAATAACGTTATTTGTCGTAGTAACATATTGCCAAATACTACTCTTTAATACACGGTACAGTTTATAACGTTCCTGCAAAAACTACTGAAATATTTCTTTTGTTTCAATAGCGATACATATTAAATAACGTAAATAGGCAGAACCAATGAAAAGTAATTTTCAACATTTATTACAATGTATACCGTTTCTGCAAAAACATAAAATATTTTGTTGTTTTCAGGCTAACTTTTTTTGACGGGCCAGATATGATTGTATTTAGAAAATTTCGTTACAATCCGCACCATTTCCACAAAAACAAACTGTGTTTTGTTATTTTCAGTATGTTACTGATTCAGTAACTGTTTTCACTGCACCTGATATAAAGGTATTTTTTAATTTTTGGTTACAATATTTACCGTTCCCACAAAAACAGAAAGAATTCTTATATTTCAGTTCTGTTATTTATAGAAAAATTTCATTTAACGAACCCAATAAAAGGTATTTTGAATGTTTCGCTACAATGTATACTGTTGCCACAAAAACAGAAATTGATCTGTTATTTCAGTGATGTTATTTATCGTGCAACTTCATTCACCTGATCCTATATGAAGATACTTGGAATATTTTGTTACAGTCTGTGTACCATTTCTGCGAAAATGGAAAGATGTCATGATTTCAGTGATGTTGCCGATCATAAAATATTATTCATCAAACCCTCTATAAGAGATTATTCTAAAGCAACAGAGAGTGTTGGAGTTGGCTGATAACCTTATTCAATAATATAAAAATATATCAATTATGTCCATGTATATTTGGTGACATAAAAAATTAACGTGTTCGTTCACTGTCGAGATAGTTTTTTTTTTTTTTTTTGAGATAGTAAAATGTGACATTTATATCTTAGCGATATTGTAACTAGTAGTAAAACACCAAGTAAGACCCAAAAAGGAAATTTTTTTTTCAGTTTGTCATACTGTATTTACAGAATGTTATGCTGCAGTTACGATTACTACAGATTACATAAAGGAGATTACGTAGCTCCCTAAATTTTGCTGTAATTTTGTGTGTATACTGGAATACTACATGAATATAGACCATGGTCACCATTACTCTGGCCCTTTTTGACTAAATATTTTTTGTAGGGTGATTACTATGGCATTTTGTGTACAATCCACTGTATGTATGGTATGTGTATCACTGCTTTCTTGCCGCTTTTGGCAGCGGAGTCGGGGACTGACACTGTAATTGAACTGGTGGCGCAGCGGCCAGAGCACTCGCCTCCCACCAAGATGAACCGGGCTGGTTTTTTGGCGGAGGTCGCTCCTGGATTTTCGAAATTGTGAATCATGTCTGAATATTACTCAAGTCGGCAGGTTTTCACGGTGTTCTCAAGTTTGCTCCATCCTTGTATTCAGGCGCGGCTCCATACTCTCCTCGCTTCACCATATTGGGCTCTCAAGACCCTGATGTTTAAAGAGTTGCTCAAAGCTCTGCTGAAATTGAATGAGATATGGAAATAATGTATTCAAAAATAATTTCATTCTTATGTTGCAGACATGAAAAGGATACTAATTTTAGTAGTCTGCTTATGCTGCAAAATTGGTTAAAAATGCCAAAAATAGTTACTGTTTTTTTTTTTAGTGTCTGGGAGTTTTAAAGTGAAGGCTTACAAGTGTTTGATAAACTGTACAGGATGCAAATTCTGTTGTGTAAACATTGAGTGCGTGCGAAAAGACACGTACATAAAGAAATCTGCATGGCCGTGCTGTATGCACAGTGAAAAATGATAATACACATAGTAGTGATAGTGTGGTACATAGGAAAACAGCTACACTGGAAGGAACTTTGTGTAAAAATGCACATACCAACATGTTGGCAGCAATTTTCCAATTGCCCAGAAAAAAAACTAAATAAGTTTCTGCCACTTCCCTCTAGAAAAAAATCAACAGCTCTGTGGAAACATTTGTACTATATAATGAGTATTATTATTGTATCTATAATATCTTTCCTCGGTTTTTGTGGTTATGTTGTGAATTTGTATTGGAGTAATATTTAACAGTGAACAGGAATTTCGGCAGTGCTTACAGATGTTATTCTTTTATCTCAGTTTTATTACTTTTCTCTTTCTCAGTGGTATTATATTTTATAGGTGGAGGGCAATTATCTTGTGCAAAAATACTAAGGAAGTCACATACCCAAAATACACAAAAGTGTAGAACAAAATTTGAAATACGTACTCTGTTGAAGGTCAAGATTTGGTGATTCTCGGGATGTAACTACTGTAAAAGGGACATTGTGTTTTTGTACTAATTAAAATTAACGGTAGCTGTATGTGGTTGTGTAAAATTCTTAGAAAACTCAAATGTTGGCGAGTCTTCTTAAGCAGTTTTAAATGTCTTGATTAAGTAAAAGACTGATCACACAAAATTGACTGTGACTGTGACAGTTTGCATTACATGACCAAGTGTTCTCTCACAAGATTATGTTTCCACCCTTATTGTTAAACATTTTTTAATGTTTTGATTGAGATATGTACCGATTATAACTAATGAATAACATGTTCCATTTTATGTACAATTGAAGTTGTTACAAAAACAGCAAATTTGTGTCATAATAATGCGTGCATTTTTTACTATAACATTTAATGAAATGAAAAAAAAAAAATTGCAACGGAATGGCAAAATTTTTATTATGAAACCAGCTCATTTTATTTATCATAAATGCGGGGCCCTAATTACTGTTAACTGTACTCAGAATACATATAAACAAAAGCAACTATGCTGAAATAATAAATTTTTAAAATCAAGTAATTCAAATTTTCCTGGACAATATACTGGTGCTGCTATCTACAGTAAATTAAATAAACTGCTGTGTGATCTAAGCTTTCCAATTTATATTGTCACAGATAATGCCAGAAATATGACATCAACAGTTAGTAAATCACCTTGGCAGCCTGTGCCTTGTATGGCATGTACTTTGCAGTTGGTAATTGCTGATGCAAAGAAAGAAACCCCAGGACTAGATGTGCTTAGTAAAACCAGGGCTATTGTAGGGTGTTACAAGTACATCACTCAAACTAGGAACAGTTTGAGCTGATGGCATGAACCGGTTGGTGTGCCCCAACACCAACTCATTCAAAATCTCGAAACATGATGGAACAGTGAGTACCATTTGTTAGAACAACTATTAGAACAGTGAGTGGTCTTAAGTTGCAGGCATTGCCCAATTCTGCAGTCAATTTATCAGATAACTGCAAAGCTATGTTCAGACAGATACCCATCATTTTCCCTGAAAATTCCTCTGATTTATGGGATCCAACCTGTTCTAGAGTCCCATATAGACAAAAAGGAATATGGAAGTGATAACATTTTTGGCAAAAATTTACTTAAAAGTTTAAAGTCAAAGTTTCCATTAGAGTTAAAATCAGTTCTGGCAGTGATAATGGACCCTCAATTTAAATCTTTATTACATGAAAACCATGAAAAATTTCATGTAATAAAAAAATTTGTTTCTACAATTCAAGTAAGTCTTCAGAGGAGCACGGCTTTAGAAATTAAACATGAGTAGCCACAACCATTCACAAGCTCTTCTGCTGGTGGTGAATTGTGGCATGCATTTGAAAAATTGTCAGAAAACTCACCTTCACCTGTAGCAGTCAGTTCACAACCATAAGATCAGCTCGGTCTACCAATCAAAGGAAAGAATCCCAAGGCAAGAATTTCCATTGAAGTAGTGGCAAGTTAATGCTTGCAACTTCCACTTCTGGTGATGATAGCAAGGCACTATCTGTCCATTCCTGCTACTCAAGTTTCAAGTGAACTATTGTTTTCTGTGGCAGGAAATGTGGTGAGGGCTCTACCTCCTCCTCATAATAGTGCAGAACTGCATCGTTAGGAACTGGCCCACCAATACATCACCAAATTCAGACGCATACCTGGTCTAAACATAAGATAACTCCTCCGCCACATTTCAAATTTCCCGCTTCACCCTAGTTTGCCAACCACCACTCACGAGACTGCAGTATGCCACCACTCGCTGCCTGATGAAGCTGGTCTAGCCAGCGAGTTGCGTGATCCCGCATCCGTGTGGAAAATGTTTTCATCTGACTTTTGTTTGTGTGTGTGTGTGTGTGTATGTATTTACGAGTTTCCGCCCTGTGAGTACTTGTGAATTCTATCTACTTTTTGTTATGTAATCACTTTTTGTTGAAATTAACCTTACACTCGTTGGATTTACAATATAGTCCAAATAAAGAAATTATATTATTTCACTGCAAAGAGTTGAAAATGTGGTCTTTTTAGGTCACGTGGATTTCAACAGTTTGAATTGTGCCATTGTGGAGGGTAAGTTCAACATCCAGGATTATGGCATGTGTTTTGGANCGTGGATTTCAACAGTTTGAATTGTGCCATTGTGGAGGGTAAGTTCAACATCCAGGATTATGGCATGTGTTTTGGAGTATGACCAGGTGAACTTGAGTGAACTGTGTGCATTTAAATTGTTCAGAAAGTGGATTAGGTTGTCTTCAGTGGAACCACAGTGCTGTGCAAGTTTCATCGACGACATGATATGGACTATCATGAAAATGTCGTCGATGAAACTCTTCCAGTAGTGTGGTTGGGTTGTTGTTGACTGAGGGAGTTTTCTTCTAACCTGCCCATCAACAGATTGGCGTAGGATGGGGCCATATGTGCCTTTGACCTGAATGTACTGTGTGTCTTGAAATCTGAAGTTGTTGCTGAGGGTTAACCTGGCAAGTTCAACGAGGTTTGCTGTGTGGGGGTTATTGCTTGAGGTAATGTTCTATGGCCGACAGTCCAGATGAGTGGGGGATGTTGGTATAGAGAGATGTAACATCTATNGGTAATGTTCTATGGCCGACAGTCCAGATGAGTGGGGGATGTTGGTATAGAGAGATGTAACATCTATGGTGACCATATCTGCATCTTGGGGAATGGGGCCCAGGTGTCTCAGGCGTACAAGGAAGTGACCAGTGTCGTTGATGTAGGAGGAAAGCTGCTGTACTCAAGGTTGAATGTGGGCATCTACAAGGGCTGAGATTCTNGACCAGTGTCGTTGATGTAGGAGGAAAGCTGCTGTACTCAAGGTTGAATGTGGGCATCTACAAGGGCTGAGATTCTTTCAGTGGAGCTGCCTATCCCTGATACATACAATGAGACATCCTGGGGGTGGCCGTTGTTCCTTGTGTATCTCCGGAAGCAGGTATAGAACTGGTGGTGGGTTTACTTGGGGTGAACAGTTTAATTGAATCCTTGGATAGGTCTTGGAGGGGCCCTGGGACACAAGAAATTGATTGATATGGTCGCAGAATCTGGTGGTTGGGTCTTCTCTTAGACGTTTGTAGGTGGATGTGTCCAGTTAGTTTTCTCATAAACATAATTGAAATGAGCACATGCCCGGTGTCGTTCAGCGGGCTGGAAATTTTTCACTGATCGTAAGTGTCCGCATGCTCTGTCGTACTTGTTAAGCATGATTTGTATAACGTTCACCCCAGTAAGTTTTTCCTTTGTTTTGGGAAAAAAGGCGCACTATATGCGAGTAAACACAAGTAAATACGGTAGTTATTTTTGTAATGACAGAGTTTTTCCATTGCTGTGTAGAAACGAGAACAGAGTACTTGTTAACCTAAAACTGGTTCAGAGTCAAACCTCAAAAACCGGTATAAATTGGAACCGATGAACCAAACCGACCCATCCCTAAAAAATATGAAACCTTTATTCAGGAAATAATATTAGCAGAATAAAAGTTAGTATTATTGTGCATGTACAGAATTAGTTACAGTGTTTGCCACATTTGAAGTTCTTCCTATACAATTTTCCCCCACCCTCATGGTTTTAACAGTGTCAACTAGTCACTTCAGTGAAATATCATGAGTAACGTAAATATTTTAATAGTGTGTAGATTAATCTCCTTAAGAACGATAATTTGTATTACATTTTAAAAATCATAAAGCCAACCAATATATTGTCATAAATTGCAATTATTTAAATTTTATGCTTTGTTCTTTAGTATGCCAGTTTTTTGGACAGCTGAAGAACGTAAATGAAGTATTTGACAGCTGGCCTGGATGTCATCTGGTGGCACGATTTTTCTTTACATAAAAGCTGAAGGATATGTAACCATGTACATTAATAAAAATTCAGCAGGCCTTCAGAAAAGTTTGAAGTCTGCAACCTTGAATAGACTATATACTCCATTTACGGTTACTTAAAATTTTTCTGAAGCACTGCTAAAGTTCTACTTCCAGGATGTTCCTTCACCTCATGCAAACAAAACTTAAACAGTCTATAGAAAATTACACTAGAGGGACACAGCACCACATTCGTTTTGCATAAGGACTGTTTCTTACTAAGCATTCCCAACACACCTATTTTCACACAATTTTATTCATACTGATTATAAATGAAATGTTATAATTTACATATAGAATATATATAATTTCAATTTAACCAAAAATAAGATAGTTTTATCTTAACGCAAGTATAAAATGCTTTTGATACCTGGTATATTTAGGAAACAACCAGACACGTTATACATGGGGTGATTTTTCAAAGGTTCAATTAAAAAAGTGTGAAGAAACCGTGAATAGACTATAGTTACAGATGTACATGGTATTGAAAATGCTCTTGTAAGATATGTATTATTAATAGTAAATTGCGTATGTTGTCGGCAAATTATAAAATTGAGTTGATAATATGAAAAATTACTAGAGTTGAACTGGTTTCATTCTTTCATATCACTCTTATTTTTCTCAGTATTTTGTGGTTTTAATTTTCATAAGTTTGCAGTGTGAACGATGAGTGTATGAGAAATTGCACGAAAGAAAACTGAGTTATCTCTGTGCTGCGTTCAGACTTGTGTGGTGATTTGTTAACGTGTGTGTGTGTGTTAGGGTGATGGGCCAAAGTTGGTCAGAGAGTTGTTCCGTGTTGCGGAGGAGCACGCACCCTCCATCGTGTTCATTGACGAGATAGATGCTGTGGGCACAAAGCGATATGACTCTAACTCTGGCGGTGAGAGAGAGATTCAGAGGACTATGCTGGAGCTGCTCAACCAACTGGATGGCTTCGACTCCAGGGGTGACGTCAAGGTACTGTAATCTTGTATTGCATTTGGTCTTTCTGTTTAAAGATTCTTTGAACAACTTTAGCAGTCAAGCTATGTTAGGTGCAGCAGGCCAAACANGCATTTGGTCTTTCTGTTTAAAGATTCTTTGAACAACTTTAGCAGTCAAGCTATGTTAGGTGCAGCAGGCCAAACATGTATGGGACTTGGTGTGCCTTTGATTTGTGGTGTGAAAGGAATGAATCACCATTGGCAAATGTAGTTCATCTTTTATTTAATATTTTTACTGTAGTTTGTGTGTGCTTTTATTTGGTTTACTTTTTTTTTTACAGACGTTAATATTAGATTAAAGTTGTTAAGATTGTATTAATTTCTTTCCACTGCTTATTCTATGNACTATGCTGGAGCTGCTCAACCAACTGGATGGCTTCGACTCCAGGGGTGACGTCAAGGTACTGTAATCTTGTATTGTATTTGGTCTTTCTGTTTAAAGATTCTTTGAACAACTTTAGCAGTCAAGCTATGTTAGGTGCAGCAGGCCAAAAATGTATGGGACTTGGTGTGCCTTTGATTTGTGGTGTGAAAGGAATGAATCGCCATTGGCAAATGTAGTTCATTTTTTATTTAATATTTTTACTGTAGTTTGTGTGTGCTTTTATTTGGTTTACTTTTTTTTTACAGACGTTAATATTAGATTAAAGTTGTTAAGATTGTATTAATTTCTTTCCACTGCTTATTCTATGNCTTTTTTTTTACAGACGTTAATATTAGATTAAAGTTGTTAAGATTGTATTAATTTCTTTCCACTGCTTATTCTATGGTGTACTGTGCTTAGATGAATTTACAATTTTCATTCTTCAGGGTTTATTTTTCTCCCACAGTTTAATGTGGTAAAAATGAATGAAAAATATTGTATTTTCAGTTACTTGAACAGACCTAAAATAGCATCAGTGAATAGAATGAAAATTTTGAGTTTGTGAACAGAATTAGTAAAATACAACCATAACCCATCACTAGTTTTGAAGCATATTACACTAATGTAGACTGGGAAGGTTGAGCTCATCTTGAAGGTAGTGTAATTTTACAGTTTGTCTTTAACTTATGAAACTTTCCATGTCCATCTGAACGCAAGAGTGTTCATAACTCAAGTTGTTTGTTGTGTTATGGGGCTGAGAACTTTAGGGATACCACTCTTCNTTGTTTGTTGTGTTATGGGGCTGAGAACATTATAGCAGTCTGTGACATCTGTGATCTAGGTGGTGATGGCAACAAACAGAATAGAAACTTTAGACCCTGCCCTGATTCGGCCTGGCCGCATTGACAGGAAAATAGAGTTTCCACTGCCAGATGAGAAGACGAAGCGGCGGATATTCAACATCCACACTTCACGCATGACCCTCGCTGAGGATGTGAACCTAGCAGAGCTCATTATGGCCAAGGATGACCTGTCTGGTGCTGACATCAAGGTATTGTATACTACAGTGGATTTGCACTATAATGAGTTTGGGTTATAGCAACACATTTGCTATAACCATAATTTTTTAATGCACCTGTTTGATCCATGTTAAATGTTAGATACTGTACATACAATGTTATTACTATATACAGTAGAACTTAACCAAAATGGCCCTTCGTGGTTTTCAGGCATACTGTCGTTAAAGACAGGATAGTCGCTATGAATATTTTGGGAAGTTTGGGACCGATCTTGACCCACTCCAGACCCTTTACATCAAAATTTGTAATGTGGTTTTTTATTACTGTTTGTTGATGACTTATAATGCTTATTTTATTTATTACTTGTTTTGGTGACATTTTTGGTTTCATTTTGTGAATGATTGGTGACGACCTGTGTCTTTAATACGGTCTTGTGATTTCGTTAAAATGAGTGGAAAGATAGTCAGCTTGTCACACAAAGTATATTGTTCTTTCTTCCGTTTGCACACACTTCCGCCTCATGTGAATATAAACATTGCCACAGGATTTTATTTAATGTTTACTTAAACTACACAAGTCTGCTCTGTTTACTCAATAAATAAAAAAGCAACAATATAAATGACAGAACACTTTGTTTTAATAACTTGTACTGCATACGGTAGTATAACAAGAAGTTACCAATATAACTAATGAGCCAAATTTCCGCTAGATAGATGCAAGTAATTTTGATGAATTTCTTAAAATCTTAGATGATGATTGTTAGGATGTAACATCTTGTTGACAACAGTGTAACTATAGGTGGTACCAGAAACATATGCAACACAACATTAGTGAGACAAGTACAAATACACACACACACCTTACGTGGACTCGATCCAGGAAACACTTGTACTGTCATCCAACATGCAATCAACTACGCTATAGAGGTATGCTTCAGAACACCAACTTTGGTTTCAAGCAGCAGCTGTAGCATTTTGGTAGCACTTAAATGATGTGAGTTTACAGGGCCTACCTTATCGTGCGGTCAAAATTTGGAGGTAAGAAGGTTGATTGGTTTCCAAGTTACGGCGTAAAAGTTCTATTTTCTCACTGGGCACTGTCGTACAAAAATGCTTAAAATATATATGTATACACACGTATGATACATCTCACATATGTTATAAGCATATTCTATTGCAACGAATGTATTTCATGGGTAATTCATGTAAAGGTTAGCTACTCGCTCCATAGACGCTCTGCAACCTCGCTGCAACCTTCCTTTCATTTGTCAATGTTGTTATCACATGTTTATCTTGTGACTTCTTGGTTTCTTTACTATGTTGAATGTACGTGTAATTTAATTCTTTTATATAGAATAAAATCACGTTCAACAATCCTACAAATTAAATTACAAGATGTCAACTAGTAAGGAGATGACCCAACTTTATGTTCGAGTTGTGAAGCAAGCTGAGAGTGACTTTGTGATCTCGTGTATATCTACTAATGAGGAGGTATGGTATTTATTACCAGAAGAATACACAGACCTGCAGCTTCACTCTACATTATCAAGTAAGAAACCTATACAAAATGCAACAGCTGTAATAAAAATGTAAATGGTTGTAGAACAATAGCTATAAAGATTGACTATGATATTAAGTCAGTATATGTTGATGAAGAGGACAATATCTGTTTCCAAAAATTTCCATTTGAAGAATATGTTCCCGTACCGGGATCTCAAACTCTTGATCATCTACAACTAGAATTGGAAGATCGAATTAAGCGATTGGAGCTTCAGTTGAAATTAAATTGAACTCAAGACGAAACAAAATTACATTCATATTTTTTAGGAATAATAATTTCATTTTACATCAAAATGAATTGTTAATTTATTACAGAAACAGTTTTTGCAAATGCAGGGAATAACATTTTGTATACTGTAACCAAACATTCAGGCAATCAGACATCAAACATTCATTATGGCTGATCATTTAATGCATCGACTAGCAGGGGAATCAGACATGGCTATTGTACGAATTTTAAAATAACGGCGGTAAGATATGTAGAAACCACGAGTAATGTAAAAACTGGGCACAGATATTGAAGTGCCATTAGAATAATTTGTTACTCACCATTAGTTTTAAATTTGCAATTTTTTCTAATTGACATTGCTATTGAGGGGAGCGTCTGCCTATTTTCGGACCAATACAGACTATATTTTCTTTGTAATAAATAATTTGTTGGGCTATTTTTATGCAGTTCTATTGGATATCAGACAATGCTCTGATATGGCAAAATATCAGCAGTATCAGCACTTGCCGATCTGGATTGGCACAGCTCTACTCTAACCTTTATGTTGAAAATCGTGCATCATATAAAAAAATAGTAAAAAGATGTAGCAGCACTTAACACAATTGTTAATTGAGAAATCATTCTTTTATTTCCATGTGTACTTTTCAATTGTAGTGTAGGTACACATTGTAACATTTCAGTAGAATTAGAAGGTCAGCATTCTGTTCTCCCTTTTTATTGACTCGTTCTTCTCCAAAAAATCGTACAAATAATTTTTTTATCTTCTCAAAACAAAATTAATAAACCTCATTCATTTTCCATTATCAATAATTAAACTTTAAAACATTTCTCGCAAATTGTAATATTTACGCCAACGTATTATGAATCAATTTTAGCAAATTTTTCTCCTTCATCACCCACACGCGTCTGTTCTCGGTGGTGGTGACTACATTTCTTACAGAAAAGAAACTTGATTCAAACTTTGTCACTTCTTTGGTTACTTGCACTTTGATTGGCAGTCGTCTGACCATGCCACACTACTCATCCAATCAGCAAATGGCGAGACAAGAGCCAATCTGGACACTTTTCTTTAATTTCATGTGATTTACAAATTTCAATACTTACTACCCTCTAAGGACCAAATGAACAATCACCTATAAACCTTTACCTGAAAATTAAACAATGCAATAATTGATACCCCCTAAGTACAAAATGAATAATAACCATAACAATTGCCTCTATATCAATAAACTCATAACATAACGAAAATTACATTGCACTTCACTTAATTCATATCTTAAATCTTAATTTGAAAATTATTGTATTAATCGTCACCACAAACAAATAATCCAAAACCAAGAGGTAATAATAATAATATTTTAAGAACTGCAATGCTACATCATTTATTTCCTGCCTGCAAACGTAAAACGTGTCTCATCATCGTAGTGAACTGCAAATGAATCCCTCTTTTAACATTTTCCCGATTATACTATAGGGTTTCTCTGTAATTGAAATGTGCTGTTAAAGGAAAGCTAACAGCAACCTATCAAGTCAAAACTTTACTTGAATCCTGTCTCCAATACTTGGATCCTCAAATTCCATGGATTCAGGTGTGACGAATCTTTGTTGCCATCCCATCCCTACCTAAAATACATCACTGGTATCATTTAGCACTTAATGTTTACACTACAAAACAATCTTGTTAAGCACTTCAAATCATATATCATGGCCTTGGTGTCTTGACCATTCAGCCAGATGTGTTTTGTTTATCCATGGACAAAATTCAAGACAATGAACAGTGTCGAAAACTAATGCTGCTGTACGGTGTTACGACATCAGACAGAAGCCGTAGTCTTAAACCAGTAATGGCCAAAGCATTCTGAGAGCTTGAAATCTTTGATTAAATATCAAAGTTTGAAGGTGAATATTACAGCGGCTGTCAGTATAAGCATTTCAACAATTTTGTTAGTGATGGCCCGATACTGAAAAAAACCAGATACCGATGAAGGTTCCGATATTTATGATTTTACCGATCCGATACCTGTAAACTGATATTTTCATTTATCGTACTGTAAGCAGACATTTGTCACTAAAGTGTATGAGAGAAAACTGCTGCCTTGAAAAGTTTTGTTTGCAATAAGCTAAATAGACTTACTATTAAGTGAGATTTACTTTATGCCCGGTACATCAAAGCAGCAAAAAAATAGTTTAACATTATACAAAATTATAGCTCACTACAACATTTTACAAAACTAAGTTAAGGTTGCAAGAAGGTCGCTAGTCTACAAAAAAATGTAAAAGGACAGCAATGAAAACTAAGCTAATAAGCCACGATAATTTTGTTTACTTTGAGAAATGTACGTCAAACATAAGACTGCTTTACCAAAAATAAAAATGGAATCCGTGAAGTGAAAAATAATGATGGGCATGTACATTCTAATTTGTTTTTATCGTATAGAATAAAAAAAATAATAATAAAAAAAATATTTATATATAAATTATTGCATATTGACATTTCAAATTAATGATGTTATTTTTAGTCGTATTGCTGCAGCCTGATGTTGAGAGTTCAGAAAATTAAGTGTGCAGCAGAGGAGAGGAAATACTTGAGGTTAGAATGGCCATTACCGATGTGCCAATATTTTAGTGCCAATCTCTGATAATGTTAATGTACCGATAATACCGATATCCGATACCGGATATTGGCTATCGAGCCATCACTAATGTGTGTACATGTTCATTTTGCTAATTTTTTTTACAGCAAGTGGAACTTGTTTGTTTGAGTTTGGTGTGCTGATTTGTTAATTTTAATTATTAGTTGATGAAAGATACCACCAGAAAAATTTTTTTATAAAAAAAAATCAGGTTTTGTTAATTACCATTGTGTTGCAATGTCAATTGTATTCTAATTTTAATAATCTTCAAGTGAAGGATAGTTATGTGTGTAAAGTACTGCTGTCAGATGTGCTGCACTGTTTTTTATAGTAAACTTGTCTGTTTCTAGGGGACTGATTGCATTCAGGGAGTTTATATTGATGCACAGTAAATCTGGTTAAAATAATAATTTGCTGTATTGATCCTTGATCTTGCCATTGTTAACTGTCTTCATAATGCAATTCCACTGTCGAAGGAAAGTTTTACTGTACTGTTACTAAGCGAGATGAAATTAAACTGTTACAAAATAAAATTGTAATATTACTAAGGGATGTAAGGAAATGTTTTTTTTATAACCTGTGAAAACAACTCGGACTGAAAAACCTGAGGGAGCATTTTGGTGTGTTTGCAGGCCATTTGCACAGAAGCAGGTTTGATGGCTTTGCGAGAGCGACGGATGAAGGTCACCAATGAGGACTTCAGGAAATCAAAGGAGAGTGTGCTGTACAGAAAAAAAGAAGGAACCCCAGAGGGCCTGTATTTGTAGTACACCTGGAATATTATCGGGTCTTTAATGTGTGTGTATTCAAAAAGAAATTTATTAAATATTAATTTTTTATCAAATGTTTTTGTTACACCTGTAGTTCCAGATTTTGTGAGTGCAAAGTTACATTGTAATATTTACTAATTGAAGGTTGTTAAATTTTGTGTTTCACAGGCCAGGATATTTATTATCTTTACCATTGTAATTGCAGCTGTGAAAAAAAAATTCATAAACTGTCCTATGGAAATAATTACCCAATGACTGTGTTTTTCCTCAATTCCCATTTACTTGTGAAACTATCTTAAGTCTATTCAAAAAGAAAAAGATTATAAAGTGGTAAAAAAAAAATCACATTTTTTGAGTTTGCCTACTCAGTTTCCTTCAGAGGTAGGAGAAAAGCACAACAATTTAAGTCTGTAGTTAAATGTGTGAACCTTCATCACGTGATAAAGTCCTGCTTTCTAGATCTGATTTGCAGAGGGAAACATACATCAGAAGCACTGCATGTCATCTCAGTGCCTTCTGCGTGTGGACGATAGACACTGGGTGCGCTTGTCAGTGTCGCGCGTATCACTACCTCGCTTCCAGGCCTCGAACATGCAAAACAGCTTCAGGGACATAGAAGATTCCAGCTTAACAAGTTTATTAATTTTACACCTTGTCTATTTACATACGCATATACAACAATTTAACCCATTCCGTTAGTTTTCCTGGTAAGGAAGAATAATTTTTTTACAGTCCCTTTAAAAATGTAACAGGTTTTTAAGTAAATCTTTAAGAATTTCATTTTGTTCCTTTGCCACCTGTTTGTGGGTGGGTCGTTATAGATATTTTGGACCGATTTCAACCCACCCCCAATCCCTATACATCAAAATATTTTTTCATTAAGTGTTTTTAATTGTCTTTTGTCAATGATACGGTTTTTTTAAAACTAAACATACATGTATTTTAATAGGCAGACATCTTTTGGAAAAAGTGTTACCGGAGAGACTTGTACTCCCAAAATGTTACGAACATCGAGTTTTGCAGGGATTTACCAAGGTTTGTTCAGTCCATGCTCTATAGGCTCATGTAAAACATGATTTTTCCATTAAATATTAATTCAATTCAATAATTATATGTCTTCGGGATAAAATGATACCACAGAAGTGTATCTGCGACCTTTGTTGCCATACCATTACAAAAACATTGCAATGCTGCATACTTTTTGTGCTGTATTTACAAACAAAACTACTTTCCAAATACCAGGTTACCGAAACTCTGGTTTCAACTGATGGTCATATCTGTCCGTTATGTGTGATAACGGTATGAACCCAATAAAAGGGTCTATGAGGAGGGGGGAAGGTTAGAAGTGAGAATATATCTGGCTCTCGTCAAGTTGCTGGACTGGCGGAGAGGTGGAGGCTACAATGCTGTGGTTTCACAGTCCAGAGTGATATTTGTGAGTCTGTTTGTAGGCTTCCACACTGCTGATGGTTCGTACAAAAAACTAATTGTAAAAGGTCTACAACAAACGGTAATCAATACCCAAGACAAATCCAAGTTGTAATAACACAAGCAAAGTGAGATAGTAAGGGAGGGAGAGGACAATGGCAGGACAAATACTGAGGGTAGTTGCATCCTGCTGAAACATTCATTTAGTTGAAACATTTGGCTGCATGGGGGGTGGGCAGAGTTAATAGTACTGGTGGCCTATGGTAATGGTATATATTTTTAGATGTGAGCTGGCTTGGTCATGCAATGCTCACTATGAGAAATGCAATGTGCAGCAACCAAAAAAAGTGCAACAAATTTATTTTTCAGCAGATTTCCTTAAATTTTAATTTTTTTTCAACCAAATTTTTTACAGTTACACAAAAACAAGTTATTAAAGTCTGTCATTAAAAATGGGTTTGATAAACAGAAGTTCTACTGATCAACAATTATGTAACATGTACTAGCTATTATAAATTTACAAATAGGTAAAAGAATAAAAAAAAGGGTTACAAATTATTGTAATGTTTTCTAGAATGAAACTGAGACAGTATTCAGTATACACCAAACTTTCATATACCACAAAAAAGTAAACATTAATTTTCAGTTAAACATACAAATTATCATCAGGCTGTTTTTGAAATATCTAACCAACCCATACAAATTGCTTTAAGGATATTTATTAAGGGAGAGGTTCAAATCTCAAGTGTATAAGGTACTGCATATTGACAACATTTCCCTGGCTTAAAAGAAATTATAGTGGAAACTTGATGCCTTTTAGAAACTGCAATGTGATCATTTATATGATTCATGACTTTTTAAATGATTTTAGTGACACACTGGAGTTTGGTCATTGTATTTAGCTTGGGTTTTCAAAACTTACATTATTTAGAAAATATATGTATGTTCATGTGAGGTACAAAAGGAAATATGCCTGTATTTATGCACTAAAATTCACTGATAATAAAAATATTTATAATTTTTAAATATAAGGTAATTATCACTCAGCTTAATGCAGAGATCAGTATGAACCGCTTGCTTGTAAAATGCTCACTGGAAAACCCCCCTAATTAGCAATATGTAACTGTTTTCAAATGAATGAAACCATGCTGACTAACTTAGCTATATTAATTTTCATATAGTGGATGTTTTTGACATGTAATGAGATACTCCTGTACAAGCTCCTGATTGCGCATTACTTTTCATGTGTCCCAACATACATAACAGTTGTTTGGAAGGGTAATCAATTGATTAAAACCTTTTGTATAAATTAGATATTTTCTTTTAAAAAAATATTTGCACCACATTACCAAAATATAAATTACCTTTACATTCCATAAAGTTCAAAAATTAGTTTTTTTTTGTAAAGAACAGTTAATAAATATTTATCCGTACATCATTCTAAGGTGATTACCATACAGGACTTGAATGTACAAGTAATTCTGGCTGGGAACTCAAATATTTGTGGCTTCATAAATTGTAATCTGTTAAAAGATTGTTTCTTTCTCCCCATAAGTTTACATGACTAGGTACTTGAGATTAAAAATTATTTTGATTCAGTTTTAGCAAATGCTATGTATGTTGTTGCAAATTGATGTAAGTTGTTGGGGAGTTGGGTGAAGTCCCATGTTAAAGGAGCCGCAGTGGTGTTCAGACTACATGCCTCCCACTTATGCAAACTGGGTTTGATTCCTGGCTAGGTTGCTCTCGGATTTTTGTATGTGGAAATCGTGCTGAACAGCAGGTTTTCTCGAGGATCTCCTGTTTCCCCTGCCCTTGTATTCCGGTGCTGCTCCATACTCACTTCACCCACATTGGTTCTCAAGACCTCATTGTTAAGAAAGCTATCCACTCAACTCTGCCATGTTAGTATTATGTGACTAGGCGTGAAGTTAAGAGACAGACACTATTGACTGGCAATTAAGTTATACACACTCTCGCACAACTCCTTATGCAGAGTGCAGAGAACACAGCACCACATGCGGGTTCCTTTATTACTTCATAATTCTTGCAAACTTCATTTCAGATAGTTGGCTGTAGTTAGTTGTGCTGTATGCTAAGTGCTAATATTGTCTGAAGCTGACATATTTTAGTTGCCTTGTTTGTTCATTTATGTAGTTGAACATACATAAATATAGATTGAATATTTTTTGTCTGATGCATAATGTCTTGCCCAGGACCATCATCGCAGTTGTAACACCTTGCCTGGTCCCCTCCCATCTCGTCTATGAGTGTGAGATGTCCAGAATAAGAGGTGGTCTGCCCCTAAGTGAGCATCGATACCACACACACGACTGCCAGTTCCCATTTTACGACCCAGACACTGCCCTCCACCACACCCACACACACAGCTGCCTGTAGACCCATGAATATGTGCTGTCGCTCCAACACACTGTTTTATTTTTCATAGCTCATCTTTATTTATTGGTTTAAGATCCATGGTCAACAGTTTTCATTAATTCGGATAGCATACATAAAATCCTAAAATACACACAATGTATTAACATCATTGATTTTATTTTGGAGGTTTTTGAAATCGGCTTCCTTTGGTCAAACGCATTGACATCCTTGAGAATTACATCTGGCAGCATCTTTCCCTTGATAACAAGCAGCACTGCCAGAGCCAATTCACAAGTTTTAAATTGCCCACCTTAACCAATATATTTAATGTTCAAGCTTCCCATATTGTATTAGGTGTAAATTTTCTGTGCAATGGAGTGCTACACGTGGGGTCTACATAATCTTTTACATACACATGATAAGAAAGGAAATCGAAGAAACACATGCATTCAGTCTACATTTTTTAACATTATCATACAATTGTATAACTACATTCTGTAAAGTTAATATGGAAGCATTCAATATACCGTTTTGAGATAGTTACAACAGCGATGTAACCAGAGGGGAAGGGACAGGCTGGAGGCAGCTTCAGACAGTCTCCATAATATAGCTTTTGTAATAAAAACTTTCGCTTTCAAGGTTATTATTAAAACGTCACATTTTTGTAGTAAAGAACACAATATGTGCTGACTCACTACCCTGAGTCTGTCCGAAGAGAAAGATGAGAGGGGCTATGAGTAAGAAACTGCAATTTAAACTTTCAAAATATAAAATTGGAAATACTAACACTGTATCATTCAATGGTAAGGGCATTAAGTAATGTCATTTGCTTTCCATGGAAAAAAAAGAACTTTACACTAGCGAAATACTTACGGTAGAAGTTAAGTGGATCTCCTTATAGTGATGCAACCAGCAACACAGTGAATGCACAACTTTTTAAAAAGTACTGTAGAGACTTCCAAAATCGTAAGAAAAATATGGCTTGAGTTTCATATGAAAGATAAATGTTTATATTTTATTCAGTGTAAAATATGTCACTGCAGTAAGTCTCTTTGATGGGTACATTAATTAAATTAATAACGAAAATGTTCATTTCTTACACAAGAATGGGCGTATTTCTTCTCTGGATAAATAACAAAATTGACTTGATTAAAAAATACATCGTCTAACCAGGTTAGCAGTTTTTTCTATGATTTTGCGAAAATATTTGCATAACATTTTATGTGTGTGCTAAAAGTTAAGTTTATGAAAATAAGTTATAATACATATTACATGTATTGACAATTATTTATTAATAAAATTAATGTCAAATACAGCACGTTTTTCGCACAAAGTCAAAGATATTAATGTATAATTTCATATAAATCAATCGCAGTAACGATAACATGTCAAATAACTGTACAATCTTGGAAATACAAAAAACATTCTATAACATACCCAGGAAGCTGCTGCCTTCGTAGCTCAGTGGTAGAAAGTGGAATTACGNGAAATACAAAAAACATTCTATAACATACCCAGGAAGCTGCTGCCTTCGTAGCTCAGTGGTAGAAAGTGGAATTACGTGAAGACGTCGAAAGATGAAAGAACAGGGAGGGCGAGGTGATGATGTGCACCATAACAGGCCTGGTAATGGATTGTGATCAGTTGGAAGAGGACTGAGCAGCTGCCTACCGGCAGAGATGGGGGGGACGCGTGTCTGCCTGTGTTTCTGGCTATCTCCACGAACATTTGCTGCTTGCTGCCTATAAAAATGACAGNGAAATACAAAAAACATTCTATAACATACCCAGGAAGCTGCTGCCTTCGTAGCTCAGTGGTAGAAAGTGGAATTACGCGAAGACGTCGAAAGATGAAAGAACAGGGAGGGCGAGGTGATGATGTGCACCATAACAGGCCTGGTAATGGATTGTGATCAGTTGGAAGAGGACTGAGCAGCTGCCTACCGGCAGAGATGGGGGGACGCGTGTCTGCCTGTGTTTCTGGCTATCTCCACGAACATTTGCTGCTTGCTGCCTATAAAAATGACAGTGATGCAAGTAAATGAGCAAACTGTATATGTTCACTGGCACAAACAATGCGAGTATGATGTGGCCCATATCGCACCAGCAATACAACTAATGGCATATCGAAAACAGAGAAGAGTTTAAGGGAATTATCGTGAAATTGAGTGGTGATGTATTGTACAGCCCTTATCATCACTGAGGCCAAGCCTCTCAGCACGGGGGAGGTACAAAATCTCTTGCCCTTGTGAACCATCATTGTGATAAAACAGCGACATAAGCCAGCTACAGTTTTGTGAAATTAAATACAAATGATAACATATCAAGCCACTTTCCGTGTGAACATAAAGGTTGGAAATGGAAACAACCTGTGTCAAATATGTGGCTTGTTAACTTGAAAGTATTGTGTAAGCGGAGATTATTAACACAGCGCGTTCTCGCATACATGTCACATTTCCCGGTGAGAGTGAAGTAACACAGCTGTCTTCAGTATCAATGATGAAGAATCAAGGTAGAAATGTCTTACCCCATGTCGCTCATTGGAAAGTGCTGCTTTATGCCCGGGCCTAGTTGGCATAATGGAAAATCCGGCCCTGCGCACAACCCGCATGTGCCGATGTAGGGAAGTGGGGCGACAAGAGGCGGTCCATCACCCTCGCACAAACCTAATCCTCAGGGCATTAGCCACACCATTATATATTGAGTTGCAGCCCCAGTAAATGCCAGTTGTTCTTCATCAGCTATCACCTTCACTCCTCTCTCTCTCTCTCTCTCTCTCTCTCTCTCTCTCTCTCTCTCTCTCTCTTACAAGCACCGCGATAGTCCACTACTTGCAACCTACTAGACAACTATCTGTTAGGAATGAGCAGTTACTGCTCTCGAGTTATTCTTCCGAGGTGTTTCGAGGCCGTGTTCGCTATGCCGACCGCCTCTTCGCAGTAGACCAGTAACTTCGACTCACGTGTTTCAACTGTTAGACAGCTAGAGTGGGTAGCAGTAAATTTTCAGCAAGGCTAAGGCCAAGCTTCTTGCCTGAATCAGGCCCGATTGAGAGATATCACAAGCTTGGTAGGTAGAGACTCGGAACGGGTAGAGCTTCCTACTAAGGAATATTTCGTCAAGCTTGAATAAAACCCTGCAGCCCTTTATTCCAGAGATTCGCCTTCTTATTGGAAAGGGTGTATCCCTGGTTAAGTGGTAAGTGGTCTTTCTCAACAACCTGTAGTTACCAAGTAACCTACCGCGTCCACAGGAACTTCTCCGCAAAGAAATGGGGAACTAGACATACATGCTCAGACAATAACAAAACAATTCCTGCAGAAGGCTAAAAAAAAAAAGGGGGGGGGGGGAGGTTCATCCACCACACCTTGAAGCCCGATACTGTGGCTGTTCAGTCTGCTGTGGTTGGTCTTGCGTCCTTCGGACAAGACTGTCAAGCAAAGTACTCAGAAGTTAACATTAGGTAACGCACAGGTAATTTCACACCCAATCCAGCTCACCACCAGGTGCAGAGGTTTGGAGGATGGCGAGGTGTCTACGTGAACATGACATTCCATGGGAGGGGAATAGTGCTACAGTTCTGCATTGCTGCAGATACTGTATCCATGTAATACTCCTAACTTTTCCACTACCGACGCATTTCTCTCCAAGCAAGGAGGCGAAAGGAATGGTAAAGTGACTGCAGAACGAGAATCCCAAGAGTCAACATCACAGGAACATCCTGCCCAGGTAGTATACAGCAAGCAGATGGAGCTTGTCCAGCTCGCATGGAAGCAACTAGTCTATGGCCTCTTTCGATATCAACCAGAGTTCTTCCAACCACCCACCATGATCTCAGGTGTCTGCAGCCTGTGGGCCG
Source organism: Clitarchus hookeri (assembly GCA_002778355.1). Taxonomy (NCBI): domain Eukaryota; kingdom Metazoa; phylum Arthropoda; class Insecta; order Phasmatodea; family Phasmatidae; genus Clitarchus; species Clitarchus hookeri. The sequence continues at coordinate 156,556 of NQII01000180.1, read as the reverse complement.
CTTCATACCAAACACATACTCAGGGTGGGAAATTTGTATATACAGCTGAAAGAGGCCATGCCAGTAGGGAACCCTGAAACCTGTAGAGCCAGTCATTCCCAAAGGACTGTTCTCTCCACATACCAAAACATCAGAGCCTCTAAATCCCTGGTTATGACCAGAAGCACAGAATAGTTAGCAGTCCCAATCGTAGCATATAGATGAGGTATTTGTAGTTTATGTCAAAAAAAGAAACGGGCCCCACAAGCTATATCTGGGTAGACATCCAGTGTTTGTTTGGTACAATTACTCCAGAAAATCAAACTGTTTATTAAATTAAAAAAATTAAATTTACATGTTAAAGAAGAGTTTCCGGTAAATTTTTAGTTGTAATGATAATCTAACTAGGCCCAAACTCAAACAAAATTAATCTACCAAACTTAAAGTTACAAAACATGAAAATGTGCTACCTGAAGACCTGTATTAGTAATAGAGTTGTACTAATATTCAGTGTACCAAAATAATAATGAAAAATCAGAGCCTTCATTTTAAATTTCTACGTAATTCTATATAAGAATATTAGTTTCTGAAAGTCGAAATGAAATGAAATGAAAATGTTTAACTTCAGTGAATATTCAAGTACTTATTTGTACTCTTTTGAACTGTCAGCGTTTCATTCACATACAAGTAACCGTTTCCAAGCTTTAGCACTTCGAAATCGGATGAAGACTTTATATGTTAAGCCTTTATAGATACATTAAGTGAAATGTTTCTGTACGTGTTACTAGCAGGGCCTTGAAACTTTTACACAGCATTTATGATTGGCACACATATATATTTTCATTATTTTTCTTGGTTAATTTATACAGCTATCGCAGACTAGTGACATGACTTTGGGAGAGGGAAGAAGCATTACATACCTAGATAGGCTGGCTTTAAAAATTGTTTCAGCTTCGGGAGAGAAAAGCAGTTTGCTATTACAAGTTTTAAAAACGTATGTTTGGCAAAGACAATGTCAAACACAAACACTCAAGAAACTGTAAATGCCAGCTGCAATATGGCTGCACGAGCCTTAACAGTTAGGTATGTAACAATGACTGTTTACGCTTTCTGTGCCACTGGGATTGGGAAATTTCACCATTAGCCTTTCTCCTCTATTTGCTTATGAAACTTGGTTACTATGGAAAATGTTGGTAGGACCTTTGTTATCTGGCAAATGAGATTATCTTCAGTACGTAAATTATTCAAATACTGTTTGCTAACTTAAGAAAAATATTCAAGAATCGTAGCAGTATGGATTTTGTTAGTTGAAGTTATATGATGCGTATTTTCTGAACTTTGTATTTTCTGTATAAAATATAATTTTGCACTTTTGAAGTACTGTTTTTTACACTGGAGAGCCAAAAAAAAAAAAAACTGGTATAGGCATGCGTATGCAAACAACAGAGGTATGGAACCGATCAGAGTAAGGCGACGCGGTCGGCAGCGCCTATATAAGACAACAAGCGTCTGGCGAAGTTGCTAGATCGGTTACTGCTGCTGCAACGTCAGGTTATCAAGATTTAAGTGAGTTTGAACGTGGTGTTATAGTCGGCGCACGAGAAATGGGACATAGCATCTCCGAGGTAGCGATAAAAATTTGGATTTTCGCGTACGACCATTTCACGAGTGTACCATCATTGCTATGGGCTTTCGGAACCGAAGGCCCACACGTGTACCGTTGTTGATTGCACGACACAAAGCTTTACGCCTCGCCTGGGTCCGCCAACACCGCCATTGGACTGTTGATGACTGGAAACACGTTGCCTGGTCTGACGAGTCTCGTTTCCAATTGTATCGGGCGGATGGACGTGTACGGGTATGGAGACATCCTCATGAATCCATGGAACCTACATGTCAACAGGGGACTGTTAAAGCTGTTGGAGGCTCTGTCATGGTATGGGGCGTGTGCAGTTGGCGTGAAATACGACCCCTGATACGTCTAGATACGACTCTGACAGGTGACAGATACGTAAGCATCCTGTCCGATCACCTGCACCCATTCATGTCCATTGTGCATTCCGACGGACGTTGACTATTCCAGCAGGACAATGCGACACCCCACACGTCAAGAGTTGCTACCGAGTGGCTCCAGGAACACTCTTCTGACTTTAAACACTTCCATTGGCCACCTAAATCACCAAACATCAACATTATTGAGCATATCTGGGGTGCCTTGCAACGTGCTGTTCAGAAGAGACCTCCACCGCCTCGCACTCCTATGGATATGTGGACTGCCCTGTAGGATTCATGGTGGGAATTGCCTCCTGCATACCTTCAGACATTAGTCGAGTCCATGCCACGTCGTCTTGCGGCACTTCTGCGTGCTCGCGGGAGCCCTACACGATATCAGGCAGGTGTACCAGTTTTTTTTTGGCTCTTCAGTGTATAACTGAATGGTTATATGAAAAGAACATTTAGGAATCCAAGGGAAAAATATTCAGTATGATTTGGCATATATATATATATATATTAACTACACAATTATTATTTAAAAAATAATTTATTATTACATATGAAAACTCGTACAAAAATTGTGTTACATCTGCATGTGAAACCTAAACTACAGGTAGAAAATATACAACACAAACATGATATAGGCTAATACTAAAATGTTATGTACAGGTTTTTTTTGGTACATTGTACACATGAATCTATGTACTTTACCTCACGTTCATCTTTATTAATTTGATCATAGAAAGTGATAAATGCAAAGTGTAGTTGTGAAATATCTATACATATTCTATGTTAGTTCGTATTTATAAAAATTATAATTCAATAATGGTAACATGTTATTTACAATTTAACTGAGCAGGAGCTTGTTAAACAAAGCCATGATGTACAGATTGTGCTACATGTAGTTTGTTATACAAAAATGTATGCTGACTTGGTGGGGGGTAACCAAAGTTGTGGTGGTAATGAGGATTAATGTTTGGGATGACTGGTAATGTACTGTGAATGAAAGGAATGGGTGCAAAGTAAGAGTGTTCTTTTACTGTACTGTGGCAGATGGGACAAGGTGCCCCATGAAGTGTTGTCATCACTTCACGGTGTCGACACGGGACGTCACCATTTGTATGCATGCTGCAATGGGGGCAGAGAGTATTACATTTTTTATGTTCACCACATTGGGGGCAGTGCACATCACAGTGAGCACAATGTATGCCACGTTGTTTGTGCTCATCGCAGTGGGGACAGTGAGCATCAGAGTTCTTGTGCCCATCGCATTGCGGGCAGTGTCCGTCGCCGTGGGGCAAGTGGCAGTGATCGCAGTATACGTTGCAATGATGGTGATGAACTTCGTGGTCTTCCTTGCCCACCTGCTTCTCTGGATTCTCATCGTCGTTGTTGCATTGTCCAAAATTGTCCAAGTTCTGCTTCATTGCACGGATGTATGGGCATATTGGATGGTCGTTTTTTTTGTCACCTTTGCCTGCATCTTTGTGTAGAGTAAGCATTGTGCTTTGTGCCAGCATGACGCACAGAGAGAAGAACAAACATACCTGGAAAAAAATATAATGATTACATACAGTGCAATCCATCTTTTACATTTGTTACAAGATAAGAAAAAATGTTACAGTATGTGTGAATATTTAAAATGTGGAAGTGTACATTGTTTGGTCATTAAATTGGACAAGGTTTTTAAGTGGCATTTGAGAAAATTATTTTGAATTATGAGAAATAGTATATTCAATGTAATGTAAAAGTGTGTTGTTTTAATATTGCAGTTAATTATCATTGAGTGTTCGCAGACCACATTTGAATAGTAGTTTCAGATTTTGCAAAACAGTAAATATAAGACTCCCATTTTCCTTATTTAGAATTCAGTTTACCTCATTAATTTTATTGTGAGTGCTAAGAGCATCAACGATCATAGCATAATTATATTAAATAAATATGTACAGAGAAATGAGTTAAAATTTTATATATACTAAAACAGTACCAATATTTAGTTTATGATTTCTGCGATTCTATTTCGGGTAGTTTAAGTTGTTAAATATTGAATTTAGCTGCCAGAAGTTCATGAAAAATGTATTCAGGAGGTGCCAGATAGTAATTTTCGTAGTATCACTTTTCATGGATGTAGAATGATTGATTGATTCACAATAGACTTTTTTAAGGACATTTTTTTTTAGTTTTTAGTTCTATTTATTGGCTTTTAGGGGTAGTATAATAATTTGGTGTTTCTTCTGGGTAGTATTGTTAATTATATATTAAGTACTTATCATTTACCGCTCAAACTAGTTTTGCAATGTCACGTATGCTGCATGATGCAAAATGTTGTAGCAATGTCAATTTGTTAAATTGTGTAGGTAATGTACACTTTCTACTGTAAGGAAGTTTTCACAATCAAAAATATAAATTTATTCTTAAATTTTACAGTATTAAAATGTTGTCAATCTTGTTCAATACAAATGATGGAATTTAATTTTAGTTTACATTCTGTATGCTAGGCCTGATACACTAGTCATTGGCCGTACACTCTGCATGTGTATCTTTTAGTGTTTCTTTTTGTGGCCAAACTATTTATTTTAGGGCACTTTGTTAAAAAAAAAGTGCTGTATGCAGTCATTGTCTGAGTTTATAGCTGTGCATTTATAATTTTATGTGATCATATTTTATATATAGGCTGTTCACGGTAAAGTGAGTACTTTTGAAACCTTGGTTACTTTTTCCTTTCAGCCATTTTTTATCCTTTGACCGCCTTTCTAAATAAATATTGCCATGTTAGTAATAAACACAGTGTTTATATTCCACCGCACTCGAAAGTTAACGTCTAAGGCTACAATAAAATATATTTATTGATTATTATTCCAAATTAGATGACTTTCAAAAGTTCTCACTTTACCGTGAATTGCCTATATATAATATAAAAACACATAACCCAAATTACCTCTTAACAGCGAAGCAACAAAGTTAATGATTTTTGAAGTTAGTTCTGAGTTTAACTTATTTGCAGTAATTTGTAGAAAATTTTAACATTTGGCAAATTTTTGCAGTGTTTGTTAAATGTGAATCTGTAGATTGCAATGATTAAAGTACTGCCACATAAATATTTTGCATTTCATTTGATACCTCTAACAAGATAGATTATTTTCATGTAATGGTTGACCAAGTAACAAACTATTGCAGAGTAATTAGAGACTGGTAACTTTAAACACAAAGTTATCCACATAGAATTGAAAACGTCTTGCATGTGTCTCCTCAATTTGTAGTAGTTTAATGTTACATGATTATTAAGCACCATAAGTAGGTACTGGTACTGCCGGACTGCAAGTGCAGAAAATTATAAATATTTTAATGGCTTATCGTTAATTTTGAAATCTGTGTAAGTGTACAGTGGAAACAAAGTTGGCTAGCAAATAAGTGAGACAAAATACTAAACACTATCCTAAAAATAAAATAATGGGGTGTGGCTGTGTCGGGGACACGGCCGTTTGTTTGCGTGAATACGTCTACGTTTTTACGTTCCCGGCACCGCTTCACTCGATCATATGGGGTTTCGTGGGTATCAATGGATTGCTCTTGAGATGCTCTTTCCAACCGTATACGATTCTTGTATTTCGACTTGACTTTTTGACGAGTATAGGCCAACATTGTGTTAAGTTTTCAATTTTTTTTTTACTTTAAACTCATACAATTTCACCATAACCACGCCACACAAATGTGTTATAAACTCAATCGATTGATCTGGACGAGAGCTGTTGATTAAAACCTAAACGAACGTCGTAGCTATTCCGCGTCAAAAGTTATACTACGCGGAAATTATGAGACGCGGCGAAACGAACTCAAAATGGAGGTGCCCCACCCGCACCGCGCGCGACGCTTCGCAGTCCTCGCTCAACGTAACAAATTCTTTGATCCTTTGACAATCTAGTGGTGTAATTTAATTTTAGATGTATACNATTGAATTTTAAATGTATACGATAGATTTGGAGCTGCAATGCCAAACTCTATCCCTCGATTTTGTTATCATTAGATTTTCTGGATTGCCCACTATTGTTGCAAATTTAAAGGAGTATTCACGTCAAAAATAACTTCGTTTGCATTTGCTTGGCTCATTTTAGTGTTGTTTAAAGCTGTCTTTTGAAACATGACATTTTCTCAATCTTCACTGACTAATGAATACCACTATAAAATTTATACAAATGAATAAAATCTTTCATCACGTATTTTTAATCACTAGAACAAGGTGGATTGCAAATGAACATTTTGGAATGCTCCAATTTATNTTAGATTTTCTGGATTGCCCACTATTGTTGCAAATTTAAAGGAGTATTCACGTCAAAAATAACTTCGTTTGCATTTACTTGGCTCATTTTAGTGTTGTTTAAAGCTGTCTTTTGAAACATGACATTTTCTCAATCTTCACTGACTAATGAATACCACTATAAAATTTATACAAATGAATATAATCTTTCATCACGTATTTTTAATCACTAGAACAAGGTGGATTGCAAATGAACATTTTGGAATGCTCCAATTTATGGTTCACATGTAATCAATATGATGAAACAGCTAAATAGGACCATGACAAATTATATACATACAGGGGATATTTTATCATAGCACAATGGTAAGGCTTTCTTTAAAACTGCCTTAGTGCATTATTTGATGTAAATTTTGAAGAATTTCAAGCAACAGTTACTCATAAATAATTTAACTTGGCTACAGTAATAAGAAAGTGATTGTCCATAATACAGTTAAAATGCTCCAGCTTCTCATGCAGTGACCCAAATTTTTTTTGAGTTACTGGTAACTGTCATTTGCAAGTGTGTGCATAGTTCTGTGTAACAGCAAAAGCCCCAGAATGNTCTAACAGCAAAAGCCCCAGAATAATATTTTATAAGATTGTACCCAAGGTCATTGCAAGAGTGAAAAAATTTACACTACATAGGAAGTGATTGTTTCAGTGAAGTTATTTTCGTTTCTCTCGCGATAAATAATTTCAAGTGTTAGCAACTAACAGCTTTATAAACATAACCGAAGTGTTATTTTTAATTTTTCTGAAGACAACATTTTTTATTTAATTAAAATTGAAATCCTACGCTCAGAGTATAGCAACTCGTATCGTATAGATTTGTGCTGTGAATGGACCACAGTTTACTTGGCACGTAAGCCTTTACAAAACGTAACTAGATTAACCCGGTTAGAGTGAAAGTTTTACTCTGCTTGTTCGACATCTGATCGATCAAACTTTACTCGCGTTCGGAAAGTCTGCTATCCTCTCTACTCGATTAACTTTGGGCTAACCCTGCTCGATCTCAACATAAATATTATGTAGTAGAATACACATGTGAAATGGCGCGAAATTATGTAACCGCAGCACCTAAAAAAGCAGTAAACAGTGTTCGAAAAAAATGTGTCATTTTGAAATTTATGTTCCCGCAAATGAGTTTTGAAAAACAGAAACAATCAAGACATATAAAATTAAACTCCGGCAGTCATACAGCGTTCGGGAATAAAGTTTTGTACGAAACTATAACTAAATGCGGTTGTTTTGATGCAATACTGATTTATACCACATAGTTTATTTGTTCGAACATAGAATTTAATGAATAATCTTCGTCGTCATTAGCACTCCAGGTTTGTTATTTTGTGTTCCCGCAAACTTTGAAGTTTGTACAACTTTTAAAACTCTCAATAAAAACCAGGCAAATCTACAGTGATCGAGTAAACCTGATTACGTGATCGTGTTAACCCAGCTAGTACTCTACTCAGGTTAGGAACAAAATGAGTTTTCTTATGGGAGAGTTTGATATAAGGAAAATTTCCGCCGTTAGGTGGGCAATGTTCCAAAGAGGTCACTTTTAATTAAAATTGCAAGCTACTTGAATCATAAAAGAGAAAGATTTTATTTCGTTATGCAGTGTTTTTATATTTGATTTATGATTATTGTAATTATTTTGTTTTTTAACCTAGAAAGTAGAAAAATCCAGTACACATGCGACATTAGCTCTTACTTAGTGGCGAAAAATTCTAGTTGCCAAACTAAAAGCATTGAGCTTCCCAAACTGAGTAGAATAAACCTTAACCCAGCTAACTTTACCCGATTACTTTTACTCTTGAACCAGTGACAGACCCGAAACAAAATATGTAATTAATCATCTACAAACCTGTCAAGAAAAAAATAGGCTTCTCACTGTCGATCATAGTAGTGGAGTCCACAGAGGATTGTGAATTTCGGCTTACATATAATCAAACCTAGGAATTTTTCTAGTCAATGTAGTGATGTTCAGTGCAATCATCTATTCAAGTTTACGTCTCTTCGGATAGCATGTTTTTAAATACAGGAGCCAGGAAACTTATTTTTAGCTAAGTTGAAGGGCTTGAAATAAGTGTCTATTCTCATTTGGCATAAAATGCCTGTATTTTTTTTTTATCAAATTGTTTTGGGGTTAAATATGTTTCANACTTATTTTTAGCTAAGTTGAAGGGCTTGAAATAAGTGTCTATTCTCATTTGGCATAAAATGCCTGTATTTTTTTTTATCAAATTGTTTTGGGGTTAAATATGTTTCGTAGTTTAGTGCAAACAAAGGGCGTATTTTTTCCTCATTCTACAGTGCAGTTTAGGAGCGACAAGAGGGGCACATTAATACTGTACCACGAGAATACTTCTGAATTTGACTGCCAAACATCTAGGTGCTGTTCTCGGTAAAATGAGCACTTTTGAAAGCCCTGTTTAAGATTTACTTGTATCCATATTGTGTATTATTCCACCATATGTAGCGTTAACGTTGCCGTGGGTTTCATTTCTTCATTCATGAGTGGGTCAAGTGAAACTGTGAATTTATTAGAAAAGTGTATGCTTAATAAATTTGTTTATTCTTACAATTATAAGAACTAAAAAAAAACAGGGCGGGAAAGAACTCATTTCAGTAATTACAAACGTTTACCTAACACTATTAATTAAACGTAAAGACAAAAAACTACTTTCCCTCTGTCGTTATAGGCTGTTCACGGTAAAGTGAGCACTTTTGAGGCCCTAGTTTTTCCTTTAAACCGTTTTTTATCCTTTAACCACCTTTTAAAATAAATGTTGACATGTAAATTATAATCACAATGTGTATATTCCACCGCATTCGAGGGTTAACGTCTAAGGTTAAAATACATATATTTATTGACTATTACTCCAAATGAGACGGCTTTCAAAGTTGCCTATACCAACTTTACTGGACGCATGCCAGTCACTGCTAGTTTAAAATACATATATGCAGGTAAGGGCAGTGATATTTTTCAAAGGTTGATTTCAAAAGTGCTCAATTAACCGTGAACAGCATAGCATGCATATATCGACGTGTCTGGTAAAACTATGTACTGTAGGTATTGGTAGTAATGCGGCGCTGTCTAGTGAAGATCAGACTGCAGCTTTACTCTTGCAGATCATTTTGCACTCAGGGTGAGCGTGAGCTATTACATTGTTCGTGACTCTTTGTTTCATTACTTTCAGTTCACTCATTTGAGAACTAAGCTCCGCTCGAAAATTCCTAGAACTAAATTGTCAGCTTGCTGCACAAGTCTTCCTGCATTGCGCGACGAATGACGTTGTTGCAGGCTGTATTTTTTAGCTGAATTCTCAAGCCTATTGAAAGAGAAAAGAATGTGTTCTATAGTACCTAGGTGTTCTTACGTGTTCAGAAATTTTAAATACTATCAATAATTCACGTAAATTAAATGAGCGTGAAATTTTTCCAGTTGTTTTAAGATTATAACGGTGGCATCCTGTGATTGGTTGAGCCACCCAAATATATAATCCTAACTAATATTATAAATCCCAAAGTGTGTTTGTTTGTTTGCTTGTTTGACCTTCTTTCACGTCGCAATGGAGTAACGGGTGGACGTAATTTTATGTACATATATAGTTGAAGGGCCGGGAAGTGATATAGCCTACTTTTTATCCCAAAAAAGTATCTAATTCCCTTAGGAAAAAAAATGTTGTTAAAAATAGCGCTCGGGGTACAATGCTGCGCCAATGTAAGTTGTTAGTGTTGGACGAAAGCCCAATGCTACACAAAAAAGCGACAGAGGCCCTAAACCGAACCTTACAGGATATACGACACAATACAGGCATTATGGGAGGAATGGTTGTATTACTGGCTGGTGACTTCCGCCAAACTCTACCGGTGATTCAGAGGGGCACCCCTGCAGATGAAATCAAAGCCTGTCTCAAGTTGTCAAGCTTATGGGCAAATGTCAAGAAATTCAGCTTGACGACAAATATGAGAGTGCACCTCTACAATGACGTTGATACAGGACATTACGCCGATACACTATTAAAAATTGGAGATGGGCCGTTAGAAACAGATGCTGAGGGTTGTGTGTCACTAACGTAGTATTTTAGTGATTTGGTGCAAAGTGATTCGGAACTGATTGCTAGCGTTTACCCAGATCTACAAAGAAATATAAATGACGACCAGAGGCTATGTAAAAGAGCTATTCTAGCACCAAAAAATTACATCGTTAGTGCTCTGTTCTGTGTTTATGATCAGTGTCTGTCTACTAACAAATACCGTTATTTCTCCCTATAAGTTTGTTACTATAACCACACGAGCAACATTAAATGACGAAATTTTTCACCTTGCACTCATTTAAATTGAAATGCAAGTGCAGACATTGCCAGGAAAAAGTATAAAAAGCATGGACTTTAATTTTAAATTAAACCTAAACAACAATTCTGTAGTCCACGCGAGTGGAGCCACGGGCACAGCTATTTACTAACAAATCTAAATAAATAAAGAGACTTACATACATGCTTGTGTTCTAACTAATTTATGCTCTATTGTTTAGTTCACAGAGTGGGCTAAGAGACAACAGTCTTCGAAAGTATGTGACTCAGGTTGAGTTAATTCTTACAGAGTTACTCTGATTTTGTATTTTCATCGTGTAAGTAGCTTAATTTAAATACTTTCCCGTTAAGAGCACACATTCATGCACTAACGTGGTCAGATATTCTGACAGTGTGTTTTAATTTTTCAAGAAAACCGATCATAGTTAGTCTGCTTGCTGCCAGTGTTAAGGGCTCAAAGGATTAAGAACAGGTTCGAGAGAATATTCTCCAATAAGGAGGAAACCCTTGCCCTTGTTTCCCGGTAAATCTACATTTTATTCATGACTTGCAAATTTTGATGACCTACAGTTTTGGTCTTCGTAAATGGCAGTGGTATTTCCAGATTATTTTAAGAAAGGCATTAATTACATTTAAAACACGGCACAATCATTTTTATTTTGTTAATACATAAACATTTCTTGGAGTGTCAACTGTTCTTCACATGGGAATCACAGACGTTCAGTCTCGGAGTTGTCTAATTCTGAGTGACCAGATCAAACACGGAAAAGGCTTCTGATGCACAAAGCAGTCGGTGACAACAAGAAAAACTGCTAGTGTGTACCAACAGTAATGAAAAGTATCTCGTGCTTACGTTAATTCGTGAAAATTTACAGGCTCTACTAATTGTTGCTGGGATAATTTCGAATTTGTTATTGCTACAAAAAATATTATTGGAATTTCTGTTACGATAACCAAACAGAAACTATTCGATTTTAATCAGCAGTAAGAAATTAAAGCCCGAAAGCCAAATCCTGTAATTGTCATACCATACAAATTAGAACGTTGTATTACGAGTTCTGTGGGTAAACTAAGATCGACCTTTTCTTATGGCACAACCACCTTCGCACTGGATAGCACAGTATCACAGAGTACTTGCGAATACAGAGGTTAAACAGTCGCTCATACCATGAACTCCAGCCACACGCGTCAGCAAAATTGCGCCACTAGCCAGCAACATGTCGGAACACCGTTCGCCAATCAGCGCCTGGGAGCCTACTTGCCAGCCGGCTGCCCAGCACAAAGCCAACCTTTCGCAGCATTCAGTAGCCAATCAGACACAAGGTTCGTTCCCACAGTCCCGCGCCCACATCACGGGAACTGGCACGCCATTCCGTCTCTGCGTACTCATCTACTCTGTGACAATATCAGTTCGTGATGATAACGATCTCCAGTTCGCGGTTTGTGGCCAGATAGTAATCGCGTATATTTGTACAGAACACGTGTGCTATCTCGAGGACTGCTGTGAAAACACTGTGTTCTGAAGCGGTTGTTATCGCTCCCCCTTCCCCTTCCAGGCTCCGCGAAGTGGGCGAAACCAAACTCCAAACTAGACGACAGTTGAAGCTGGCTTTGTTCAGAGAGACGCCCGACTCACGGCGGATCCGACGTCCCACTGTGTCGGNACTAGACGACAGTTGAAGCTGGCTTTGTTCAGAGAGACGCCCGACTCACGGCGGATCCGACGTCCCACTGTGTCGGGCAAAATGGGCAACCACTCGAGTAGAGTTGTTTGATGTGCGTCCTTTGTACCTCAGACAACAGGCAGCACTTAAAGGCGCTCTTGTAGTTGACTGTTGAAGAACCGTCAAAGGTTCAGCTTAGAAGTTTTCCCTCTAGTAACTGGCACTCGTAATTTCGGCCCCCTACTTTTGCCGCTAATTTTTTTAAATATTAAACAACAAGTTAAAAGGATATTTAACGGTTGACGATAACGTCCGAAACGTTTGTTTCAGACACTTTGTTTCGCTAATAGGTTTTCATCGCGACAAAAAATAAGTCTGGGCAAGACCTGGATTACACTTTAATACAGAGGGCTTTAGTTCGTGAATAACACTGTGTTGTCTGGAAGTTCGCGCTGTGAATATATTGTGTCATAGATCCCAGGTATACACGACACCTGTACTAATTATTTCTTATCTCTCAAACCTACAAGCGTCTAAAGCTAGCCACCTGTAACCTGTGTTACAATGTAGTGGAATGTTTGGGTGAAGTGCTTAAATGGTAAGCAGGGTATTACCGAATAACAGTTCAAATTTCATGCATAATATAAAGAAGTGCCAGACAGGCGAAGGAAGGAAAAGGAGCTATGCTCTGTGTCGCTCTCTTGTGCCGGGCCAGGAAACTAGCTGCAAAACCGCAGAGAAAATATCTTCCAGCTTCGATTTTTCTAAAGAATGACTTGCATTTTACCCAGAATGTGTAAAGTTTCGTTTAAGCATTTGTTAACGTACTAGTAGAAAATAAATGACGTGGCGGTTCCTTTGATGCAGGCATACCCCTTTCCTTCGCTGGATTGGATGCACGAGACTCTGGAAGTGGGCATCTAGTCTGAGTTGCTCTTGCGTGCTGCGAAACATTCCCTACTCGTTGGTATACCGTCTGGCATAAGTTCCCTTGCACTGATTGGCGAACAGTTTTGCGCTATGTTGATGACCAGTGTAACCATTATGCTGGCGTGTGTGGGAACTCACCTCAATCACCCTCATCGGCTCTCAAGACCTCGCTGTTAAGAGCCGCCCAAACCTCTTCACTCACTCACCTCTGTGACACTACTGTTACGTTCATCTCCATGGTGCAATGAGTAGCGTACGTGCATCTAAAAGGTCACTGTTTTTTTTATAAAAGCGTTGCTGGTATTGGAAAAAGCGTGGACCCAGCCTCTTGTGACTAGACAGTTTAGTCGGAANGGGTAGCATTAATTGATTTTTCGCTGACATTTTTGAGATACAAATGCACCCGTATGGCGTAAATCGTTCGTATATATTTAAAATATAGTTCAAATGGCTACAATTTCAATCTAAATCCCATACATTTTTAGTGATTTGGGGACTGTCTTTTCATTGAATACATGGAAAATTTTCCTGCGAAGTACTATTTGTTTGCACAACCCTTATAGACATCAACATTACCGAACATATAAAATCCTAGAATTAACCATAATATTCAGGTTAACCAGCCTTCGCAAATATCTGTCTCTTAACTATTTTCAGATCACTTCTTGCAATTTTTTTTTTAATAAGTGAGCAGAATTGCCTATGTAAGGCGAATGAACTATCCCTTATATAAAACAATTTTGAAAAGTCTTAAAATTGTCAAGAAGAATGGAATCTCTATTCCTTTTAGAAAACATTTTTAAATATAGGTAAACTGGTATACATTCATGTTTAATTTATAAATAGTGTAACGAGCAAGCTGGTACTTGGCAGAAGAGCTCATGTTTGTCCAAAATCAGCTGANCCACTCGTAATTTCGGCCCCCTACTTTTGCCGCTAATTTTTTTAAATATTAAACAACAAGTTAAAAGGATATTTAACGGTTGACGATAACGTCCGAAACGTTTGTTTCAGACACTTTGTTTCGCTAATAGGTTTTCATCGCGACAAAAAATAAGTCTGGGCAAGACCTGGATTACACTTTAATACAGAGGGCTTTAGTTCGTGAATAAAACTGTGTTGTCTGGAAGTTCGCGCTGTGAATATATTGTGTCATAGATCCCAGGTATACACGACACCTGTACTAATTATTTCTTATCTCTCAAACCTACAAGCGTCTAAAGCTAGCCACCTGTAACCTGTGTTACAATGTAGTGGAATGTTTGGGTGAAGTGCTTAAATGGTAAGCAGGGTATTACCGAATAACAGTTCAAATTTCATGCATAATATAAAGAAGTGCCAGACAGGCGAAGGAAGGAAAAGGAGCTATGCTCTGTGTCGCTCTCTTGTGCCGGGCCAGGAAACTAGCTGCAAAACCGCAGAGAAAATATCTTCCAGCTTNGCTATGCTCTGTGTCGCTCTCTTGTGCCGGGCCAGGAAACTAGCTGCAAAACCGCAGAGAAAATATCTTCCAGCTTAGATTTTTCTAAAGAATGGCTTGTATTTTACCCAGAATGTGTAAAGTTTCGTTTAAGCATTTGTTAACGTACTAGTAGAAAATAAATGACGTGGCGGTTCCTTTGATGCAGGCATACCCCTTTCCTTCGCTGGATTGGATGCGCGAGACTCTGGAAGTGGGCATCTAGTCTGAGTTGCTCTTGCGTGCTGCGAAACATTCCCTACTCGTTGGTATACCNGCGAGACTCTGGAAGTGGGCATCTAGTCTGAGTTGCTCTTGCGTGCTGCGAAACATTCCCTACTCGTTGGTATACCGTCTGGCATAAGTTCCCTTGCACTGATTGGCGAACAGTTTTGCGCTATGTTGATGACCAGTGTAACCATTATGCTGGCGTGTGTGGGAACTCACCTCAATCACCCTCATCGGCTCTCAAGACCTCGCTGTTAAGAGCCGCCCAAACCTCTTCACTCACTCACCTCTGTGACACTACTGTTACGTTCATCTCCATGGTGCAATGAGTAGCGTACGTGCATCTAAAAGGTCACTGTTTTTTTTATAAAAGCGTTGCTGGTATTGGAAAAAGCGTGGACCCAGCCTCTTGTGACTAGACAGTTTAGTCGGAATAATTTGTACATCGCTTCGCGGGTAGCATTAATTTATTTTTCGCTGAGTTTTGATATACAAATGCACCCGTATGGCGTAAATCGTTCGTATATATTTAAAACATAGTTCAAATGGCTACAATTTCAATCTAAATCCCATACATTTTTAGTGATTTGGGGACTGTCTTTTCATGGAATACATGGAAAATTTTCCTGCGAAGTACCATTTGTTTGCACAACCCTTATAGACATCAACATTAACGAAATTATAAAATCCTAGAATTAACTATAATATTCAGGTTAACCAGCCTTCGCAAATATCTGTCTCTTAACTATTTTCAAATCACTTCTTGCAATTTTTTTTTTAATAAGTGAGCAGAATTGCCTATGTAAGGTGAATGAACTATGAACTATCCCTTATATAAAACAATTTTGAAAAGTCTTAAAATTGTCAAGAAGAATGGAATCTCTATTCCTTTTAGAAAACATTTTTAAATATAGGTAAACTGGTATACATTCCTGTTTAATTTATAAATAGTGTAACGAGCAAGCTGGTACTTGGCAGAAGAGCTCATGTTTGTCCAAAATCAGCTGANCTGTTTAATTTATAAATAGTGTAACGAGCAAGCTGGTACTTGGCAGAAGAGCTCATGTTTGTCCAAAATCAGCTGATCGCTCCCAGTATGCAACAAGCGCTGACGTCACTGACCAAGTCTATCGGCGAGCCACCTGAAGTGAAGAGGTGCCGTGCTTTGCTCGAGAATATGCCATAAACTAAATTATGAGGTAGACCGTCTCCTGCGCACGTCCCCGACATTGATTCGTCAATGGTCAAGACAACTGGCAAAGTCACATGGCCGATTTTGGTGAACGTGTTTGTTTACATTTG
Organism: Clitarchus hookeri; assembly: GCA_002778355.1. Lineage (NCBI taxonomy): Eukaryota > Metazoa > Arthropoda > Insecta > Phasmatodea > Phasmatidae > Clitarchus > Clitarchus hookeri. The sequence goes on along the minus strand of NQII01000180.1, from coordinate 140,386 downwards.
AACCTCCAATAACCCCATCCTTTTATATGAATAAAATATTTTGACTAACTTCAATATATTCTAATTGCATAAAAAAACCAGGTTAGCAAAAGCGTATGAATAGTGTTCTAACGTAACACGTTGTTTTTCGTAGTGTTATCTATAGTGAGGTGAGCAGTCCAATGTTGGAGCACAAAGAGTGCCTGCTGCGCAGAAATAGGCTGTTCGCGGTCAACTAAGTACTTTCGAAAGCCCTGCTTAAGATCTATTTGTATGAACATTGTGTATTCTTCCACTATACGTAAAATTAACACTGCCATAGCCCTGACCACTTTATTCATGCACACAGTCAAGTGAAAATGTGGAATTATTAGGAAAGTAAATATTTTGCAATTTTTTTAAACTCTTAAATGCATCGAAAAATAATAACAGAAAGCAATACAAATAATTTTACTATTCACAAATGTTTACCAAACACTTTTAATTCAACGGTAAGATGTAACTACTTTCCCTCCGTCGTTAGTAGCTTTACTGGACGCTTGCCAATCAGTGTGCCCATTAAAATATATGCACGTAGGGGCTGTGACATTTTTTAAAATGTTGATTTCAAAAGTGCTTAAATAACCATGAACATCCTATAGAGTAAGCACTAGGGCAACGCACTGACACTGTATTCCCCCTCCCTCCCTCCTCCATCACACTAACTTTTCTAGCGCAACGCTACTAACCGAAGACAGTTTGCGGTTGCGTATGATCCTGTATTTCTCAACACAGACTTACTACTATATTTTAGCTGTAGCTGTATTATTGCTTTTGAGGTAATGCGTGTAATATTTAAAAACAGTTGGGAAAATTGAAATTGTAATCGTGTGTTTCTGTCAGCTTGAAAACCAATGCGTGGAAATAAAACTACATAACATAAATATGAACCATCATTTTGTAAAGGCATTTGCACCCAAAAAATAGACACATTTGCAGCTTCCCATAGTCGTTATTTTGCTAAAACGTTTTCCTTTAGTTTTATTATTTTCAGGCAATACCGCTGCGTCGACCTCTACTCATCTCACGCACCCACAGTCGCTCGAGATAAAATGAAGTCGCGACTACAACTCACCTTAAAATCCATGGTTGAGCCCCGCTACAGCTGCGCTGCACGGCTTTTCACCAGTGCCTAACGCCGTCCTATTATACTGCGTATATATAGCTTCCCCCACTCACGAGTCACTTATCTCCAGGATGTGCGAGAGTCTGAAAGTTATCAGATGAGACGTGATAGTTGCTTATCGAGGAAGTGCGCCGGCGGCGGTCACACACAAAAACCTCAAATCCTGCCAACCCTCGGAAAGAGTCCACCATTCTCGTAAACATTAACGAAGTCGTTGATTAACTTATCGCTTAGGCTTTTTAGACTACCCTCCCCCCCATCCACCCTTTTTATTGTCGTCGGGAGATTTGCAGACACGGAGTATTTACTTTGAACTGTGCCGTATAGTAGAGTGACCCGGTTTCACTGACGTCCTAGTTGTCGTGTGGATCTCATTGTAAACAGTCGTGTCTTAAAAAAACTGCAACATGTTTAAATGAAAATATGTTTTTCAGGGCACAAATGAAAGTCGAACTTTTGTTGCCAATTTATAAATTAGGTTTTTGAAACATAAATGTAGTCGTCGAAAAGTGTCGAAGTCAGCAAACATCTCTGTAAGTGGCCCGCTGTTTACGATATTTATTCTTCTGTAAAACGGTGTTTTAAGCTACTGTATCCTTTCTGAACAGATTGCTGTACCAAAAGTTTGTTGTCACCGCTTAATGTTCTGAGGAAAGAGAACACACGAGAAGCACATTTATACTACGTATTTTCTATCGCCACCGCAATGCTTACTTATGGCCAAGCGTGACCTTGGGGCGTTTAAAAATTGTTTATTAGTGTGACCTCTTAGCAGCCCACCTGCTTATAGGACTTTCTTGGTGTCCCAACATTTCTTCTTTCCCTTTGTATCTTGTTTCTCCAACCAAATCCTTTTCAACTTTCACAATACACGTAAGCATTTCTTTTCTCAAACAAGCTTCATATTTTTCTCAGTACGTCCTAAGAATATTTCTTATATGGATATGCATTAGTCGATATCCCCTAATATTCTTAGGAAAAGGTTGTGCTACCGATATGCTTTACCAAAGCTCTGAAGTTATACACCCTATAAGCTGTTCGCTATAAACTGGTCACTTTCGAAAGCCCTGCTTAAGGTCTACTTGCATGCACACCGTGTGTTCTTCCGCCACCGCAAAATCAACCTTGCGATGGACCTGATCACTTTATTCCTGTGCTGGAAAAGGGAAACTGTTTAATTATTAGAAAAGTAAATATTTTACAAATTTGTTACATGCATTAAAAAATAGAAAGCAAAAGAAATAATTTCAATATTCACAAATGTTTATCTAAAACTTTATATTTAACGTTATGAAACACAACTAATTTATCTCCGTTGTTATCAACTTTACAGGTCACATTCAAGTTCATGTGGTTGTTGGTTNGTTATGAAACACAACTAATTTATCTCCGTTGTTATCAACTTTACAGGTCACATTCAAGTTCATGTGGTTGTTGGTTAAAATACAGTATGTGCAGGTAGGAGTGGTAACATTGTTTAAAGGTTGATTTCAGAAATTCTGAAATAATCGTGAACAGCTTATATACCATCCTTATGTCTCCACGGGCGCAGCAAGGTAGGGGAAGGGTGGGAATATTTTGCCCCCTCCAGATAATTTTTATTCTCGGAACCTCACACTTTGTTACACTATGTAAATAGCTTATTTGTTAATGACTNGTTATGAAACACAACTAATTTATCTCCGTTGTTATCAACTTTACAGGTCACATTCAAGTTCATGTGGTTGTTGGTTCAAATACAGTATGTGCAGGTAGGAGTGGTAACATTGTTTAAAGGTTGATTTCAGAAATTCTGAAATAATCGTGAACAGCTTATATACCATCCTTATGTCTCCACGGGCGCAGCAAGGTAGGGGAAGGGTGGGAATATTTTGCCCCCCTCCAGATAATTTTTATTCTCGGAACCTCACACTTTGTTACACTATGTAAATAGCTTATTTGTTAATAACTGAAAAATTGAACTAAAATTCTGCATAGGCCTATAATTAATGTTTATGGCTAATATTTAAGTAAATCTTAATGTAAGCCAATTTAAATGAGCAAGAGTTCCGTATTTGTTCGTAGTATGCGTGTGTGCATGCGTTTTCTAAATTAAAACGCAGTGGAAGGATGGAAGTGAAACTATGAATTGTCTCCCTTCCCCATTACATCCTTACTTCAGTCGTTTCTCCTGTATGCCACCTTTCCCCCCCCCCTCCCCCATTTCGGTGTGAAAATATGTATGTATCAATATCATGAAAATGATAGCCTACAGTCCAACTGACTTTATACATCAGGTTCCTCAGTATCCTGTTTCTAATTAATTCTAAAAACAAATTAGTTAAAATTTATGCTTGATCTGGGAGTGAAAAGTAAATGTCACTTCTTGTCATATTAGCCAGGAGGTTGGACCTAAAACAGTTGCATTGCCTTTTGCATTACGAGTTGTACTACATTTTCGGGCCTTCGGTGGCTTTCTAAAGCCCCGTTTACACCGGAGCAAACACAAACTGATACGTACGAACGAGCCTAAGCGAATCATTGACACATGTTTGCTACCGTTCGTTCCAGTTTAATTTGGAGCTGTTCGCCCCGGTTAAGGCCTCTACACACCAGTGAGCATTTGCCGTAACGTAACAGTGTCGCGAGCCGAACACCGTATCATGTTCGGTAGTGTGTACGGGACTCCGTAACACCGGACCCAACAAAATCCGCTTGGGGTTCGGTTCGGAGGCCGTTCCCTCCAGAGGCTGTCTCGCGACGAAACATCAAAGGAATGCTCGGCGGCGAGGTTCGTCTCGGGAGCTGTCAGTGTGGACGACACCCGTAACAGCTGTCTGAGCTGTGAAACGAACACCCTCCTCATGCTTGTAATTCCATCCTGCTAGTTGTGTTCCGAATTGCGGAGTGTATACTGTGCTGTGTTTGCGGTCCTTGTGCGTCATGGAGTGGTCTGAAGACGAAACCCTGCGACTAATTGAAACGTCTAAGAATAGGCCACTATTGTGGGACTTAAAACCATGGACATCATTAAATCATAAGATAAAGCGCAACGACGCGTGGATCGAGTTGTCTGGTGAGATAAAGAGAAGCCGCGAGGAGTGTAAGAANGTTCCTTGTGCGTCATGGAGTGGTCTGAAGACGAAACCCTGCGACTAATTGAAACGTCTAAGAATAGGCCACTATTGTGGGACTTAAAACCATGGACATCATTATCATAAGATAAAGCGCAACGACGCGTGGATCGAGTTGTCTGGTGAGATAAAGAGAAGCCGCGAGGAGTGTAAGAAGAAATGGGAATGTCTGTTGGCCTCATTTTGACGTGAGAGGGCAAATATGAATAAAGTTGAAACGGGAAAAGGTCAGATATATTCAAGAGGCAATAAAAATAGTACTCGAAAAAATAGTTGGCTTATATTTCAAAAGATTAAGTTTTAAAAAAATGTACGGTTTGTGGATGTATAGTAACTAAAGGGAGTACTTTATAAAGGTGTAAAATAAGGGTTACTTGATGGCAAGAAATAATAACTAAATGATGTTCATGTTTATCGAAACTACTGTACATTGCACCTTATCATACACCACATCGTATATAAATGCTTATCAATCATGTAAAGCACACAACCATTTCACACTGTTTAAATGACTGAATATAAAAGTTGAATGTTTTGTACAGTCACGAATATTTTATACGTGAACACATGTAATTATTTTCAGGAGCTGACGAAGGCTACACTTGAACGTGCTACGCGTTTGAGCCACTGCGTTTCATAATGGACAAGAACAAACCAAGGACCTCCCTGAACACTGTAAGTAAACATAGGCGAACCCAGGTTAAATCACTAGCAATTTATGCGTGACTATCCAAAACCATGTTTATGCGTATTGGTCTTGCCAAGAAACCCTTCCGTGAACTGTTGTGAAGTAGTCATTTCCGACGTCTAGTGCTTGTAGAGGAGCACGACGTCGAATTTTCCTGAGCGGGAGCTTTGAGGTCACTGATTCATTGGTGTTTCTCCAACTTCCTGGAATCACGGTGTCATCTTCTTCACTATCAAATATGCCTGGTGGAATGTAACGAGCTGATGATTGTTTTCGTTTTCTTAAAAATATTGTGCAAATAGGAACAGCAAGCACAATGGCCTGAACGTTGTGTGGATCCAATCAAATAGGTTTACGTAGAACCCTGAACACTGTAGTGACGATCCCAAAAACGTTATCTACATCTCGCCGGGCTCTACAAAGTCTTCAATTAAATAACCTTTCTTTTGATCCTTTTGGAAAGTGACACGAATACATTCTTACCAAGTGAGTAGACAATGCGAAGGCTTCATCGTCAATAAAAAAATAGGGAATATTGGTAAGTCTTCCCGCTAAAGGGCTGGGATGAGGAAAGGCCAAGATTTCTTCCTGTATTTTTTTCCCAAGTACTGTCACTCACACTTCCTTGGCAGCCTACATCAACGAACTAGAAATTATAATTCGCATCAACTAATGCAAAGAGAACTACGCTGAAAAAACATTTGAAATTGTAGTAAATACTGCCACTTCCCTTTGGGTCTTCAATTTCCACATGCTTCGTATCTAACGAACCTAAACAGTGTGGAAAGTTCCACTGTTGTCCATACTCCTATGCAACCTGAAGCCATTCATCTGCGGTGTTAGGCACTTGAAAAAGTACAAATGTTTAATGCAAAACATGTTTCGATTGTATAATAACATTGCTTATAATCAATTCGAAACATGTAGGGAACGTTAATAGGCGTAGAGGCTAGGGCACTCGTCTCCCACGAAGGCGGTCCAGGTTCGATTCCAGGCGGGATCGAACCTGCAATTTCCGCGTGTGAGAATCGTGCTAGTTGGCGGGTTTTCTCGAGGTACTCCCGTTTCCTCCGTCCTTGCATTCCAGTATTGCTTCATGGTCACCTCACTCTTCATAATTGTGACGCTACTGCCTGGTGGGTAGCCAACCCTGATCGCAGTAACCGACCCAAAGGCAGTAATTCCACACTTTGGAAAATGCCTTGGATGTTTGCTAGAGGACGGTTGGCCTGAGAGTGTTGCACCAAATACGCCGTAATTGTTAAGCATAATATGTCCAGTATTCTAGCATTAAACCAGGTTGAACAACACCTTATAGTTAACCTTTATTTTTGCGAACCCTAAATGGAGATTATTTCAAGATATAATTTAAAGAGGTTGTTTCGTTCCCCTATTAAAATAGCATTAGCTAAATCTATTCTCGTATATCACTAATGATCGTCGACATTTGTGAAGAAAATTTCAGGTATCAATATTAAAGCCTCCTACCTCCCTTTTTATCCCCTTACAGATAACGTGTTGAAAAACCCTCCCTTAATTGTGTGTATCTTATCACCTCACAAAGTTTGTCATTCGAGCTGCGCCCCACTCCGTATTGTGAGATCGCATATACATTGGGATCAGTGGAATTTCTGCATTAATTAAAAAAAATTGGTTGTCTGTAAAGTCGGTTTACTGACGATAGTTGAACGTGACAACGTCTTAAGAAAATACTGATGGAATGATAGCATTTTTCAAAAGAAAATTTTAATTTCATTTGTTTAATAGATTTGTATGTATATAGAGAAGGAGGTAATTGGAAATCACAATGAAATTGATCAAGTGAGATTTATTTGTACGCATAAATACAATTATGTCAATTTTTTTTTTTCGCTCGTTCCGCGCTCTCGCTTGCACTTCAAGCCTTACATGGAACGCCTCAGAGCGAGGTAACGCCGCATGAGTCATGTTTTTTCGTGCGTGCAGCCGGCTCTATCGAATTATAAGACGTTGTCACGTCAAAAACGTTCTTTCAGGCTTACATCTGAATTTACCATGGATAAATAAAATAGTTTGTGAGTATATTTCATCGGACCATAATATTTATTTCTCTTGCACGTAATTGTTCCTCGCCAAGAAGTATTATAGATAGGGCATTACAAACGTGTGTTACGTCAGCTGGAAGAGAAGTTAGTAATAGTACTGTCTGTTGTACTCATCTGTGTTAAATAAAATTGTGCATACATTGCATTAGTGGGTTTATTTCCCTCGCTGGGATGGTAGTATTTCGCTAGTACGTGATGCAGTAGTTTCAACTCATTTAACCCGTGAAAATCCATTGCTAATCAGTGTATATTCAAATAATTCAATCCAGAGTTTACTACTACAAAGCTGAGGGTTGCACAAATATTGTTATAAATAGATACATTTTTTGTTACAATATATTTATAACCTTTTTTTTCTGATGGAAGATAACTCAAACAGCAAGGCATGCTCTCGATCACTGCCAGGCACGACGGAAGCTGAAAATGACACAGCCTAAGGGAATGATGTTGAAGCAGGCGTAAACAAACGTCGCATGGAAGAGGGCGGATGTGAACAAGAAGACGACGGAAACGTCGAAGGAGGAACGGACAACAACGTTTGTACAAGGGACAAGGGAGGGCAAAAAAGTAAATATCAAAATAATGTAGAAGACAGGCGTCTGGAAGAAGCGTACAGTCTTTTCACCTCTGCTGTTGCTTCCCGAACAAATGATGACTCAAAAATATTTGGGACACTCGTTGCGGCAAGACTCTAACCTTACGAGCAACCCACACGATCAGCGATCCATAGTGCGATTTCGGGAGTTTTCATTGACGCAGACGAGGGGTCGTTTTAGCTACAACTACAACGCTGCCCAATTAATGTCAAGCACACATTCATCGCATTCACTTGGTCCACAGTCATCGTTCCAACTGGGAACAACACAGAAAGCGTGTACGCGTAATGATACGCCACATTTAAGAACTCCAGCAAATAGTCTTTCGGTTCATACAATGGGGCGGATTTCACATGCACATTCAACCCTATCTAACACATCACTTCACAGTGTGAGCCCACACATGTACTCTACTTCTCCAAACGCCGTTGATCAGCTTCATATACGGAATTCTCCACAAAACAATTCTGAAGGACAGACGGGCAATATTCAATTCTACCAGTTTCCAGAAAGTTTTGGCACAGAGTAATGGCATTTTTATGTACTCATACGCAATAGCATAGTTTACCGTAGCACGTTCCAGTGGCGTAGCCTGACATTACTTTCAAAGGGGGCCCAAACGGAAACGAGTTACATATGCTAAGGACATTTGTGAATAAAATATTGTTCCCTTAGACGTAACAAAAATTAAAATTGACGTATATCACTTATGTTAATTTTGTACTTGTGTCTATTAATGTACGTTTAACAGTATCTCATTTATTTGTCTTTGTACGATGACGAGCTTCAAGGGGAGGCCCGGACCCTGTTTACCACACTTCTACGTATGCCACTGGCAGAAAGGGAGACGTGACTTTGTCATATATATAAGACTACATTATGTAGCTGGAAAATAATGCGTTTTGTGATAATAAAGTGAATAACATGCTATTTGTAACCTCACAGATATAATAATAAGACAATTTAATGATTTATCAAAATTGACATTGATTAACATTCGGGAGGGGTCTTGGCCCCTTAGACCACACCCCTTTTTTTTTCTGGCTACGCCACTGGCTTAAGTGCAAAATTTTTACAATACTTGTTTTACTTAATTGTGTAACAGAGACACATCTAAGTGCTGTCGAATGCGATACATTGATATGTCCTGAATCTGTAGTTTCTAAAATGTATTATTACCTAATGTAATTAACTATTAAAAACTTATTTGTATTAAACCTTTGTGCTGAATGACAATCATGCCAATCAATAACAGCAATGTGACATTACATGAAGTAGGCCTACTTATCAACGGTTCCTTACTATAATATGTGCCTATCTAACATTGTCCTGACAATGTGTTAGTATAGACATAATGCTTCCTTAAAATTCCTCATTGATTTATTACTTCGTTTTTTTGGTCTGAAGATACGACCACTGTCTTTTGTTCTCAAATGTATGGCCACAAATAAATACGTTTTGTTTCGAAACATTTAATGATAATTGTTTATTTATATATAATTACCTTAATGTATTCAGCCAGTTCGTCGATCAAATATTGACACACATCGGGAACAATCTGTCAAATACATTGCTCTGAAATCCTGAAGAGGTATTGGAGGCGGGAATAACTGTCACCAGTGGCCAAAAAACATACGGTTACTGCCAATCTATCTTTCACAGAAATGCCTTGTCTCACGTTTGTATTTTTATTTTCTATCTTTGCTTCTACCAGTGAAATCAAATATTCAAAATCTACTGGTGACACCCGCGTAAAGATTTTATACTGACCACTAACATGCTGGAATCTCCCGGCTCAAAAAGCCGGGTCTGCCACCACCGTCTCCTTTTTCTCTTCTTCCTTAAAGCCAAGTTAATGTGCATGTACGCTGCTGCAGCCACCTCCAAATACATGTCAGAATACAGCTGTAAGAACACCCGAGTCTCACTCTCAGCCCAACGTACGACTACTGTTCACGCATGGTTCGGTAGTTTTGTTACGCATGCTTGTTCCGGCTCTGAGTTTGCCTCAGGCCAGAAATTGCATTGACAAAATGGGCCTAACACCGAACCGAACCCAAATAGAACAATCCTCTGTTAGGTTAGGTGTTACGTTACGGGGAAATCTTCTATAGTGTGTACATATATGTAAACGAGGCGCTAACACCAAACATGAGCGAAAACGCATATCCTTGGATGACTAGAAGAAAGACCGATAACGAACGGCTCATCAGCGAATGCGAAACGAACCTGGACGAACACGGGCGAAGGGTGCTTGTTCGCGCAGCAGTACCGTGTACACACGCGAGAATACTCGGTTCGTTGACGCTCGTTGCCACGTGCTCGCCTCTGTTTGCTCCAGTGTGAACGGCGCTTAAGGCATCCCTTCCTTCCACGAGCAAAAATTTTTAAACGCTTCAAGGTAGCATCGGAGTTGAGAAAGCGGTGATAGAAAATAGCATCGCGCGTATTCTCTTTCCTCAGAATTTTAAAAGGCGACTAGCCTAACTGTTTTACAGCAGTCTGTTCAGAATAGATACAGGATTGTCGCTATAGTTAAAAAAAAACGGTTTTATATAGAAGAATTAATATTGTAAACAGAGGACTACTTAGCGATTTATGCCCACTTAGGCACTTTTCAACGACCACGTTTGTTTCAATAGCCAAATCTATGAATTGCCAACAAAATATCGTCTTATTTATGTAATGAAAACACTATTTACGTTTCAATATTCCATAATTTTTTTTAAAATTAGAATGAACACAACTGCTTACAATGAGGCCCGCAGGTAATAGTATGCTCGCAACTTCCGGCGTGATTCCATTTATGAGTACAGAGCAGGTATTGAAGTGGTTTGGACCCCACTACATACTTCGAGGTTCCTTTTATTTTTGTATAGGTATTCGTGGAATTTAAATACTAACTTTAACATTTCACATTATAACACTTACAGTACACGTAAATTGAAAGTAAGTGGAAAACATTTAGCACTTAAAGGGCTAATGCTATACGGCCAAATAAATCATAGAAATGGTTTAGAAGAAAGGTAGTAGTAAGTGAGATAAAGTCCAACATTTTAGTATGAAGGAAACTGCAAAGTCCAGAATTGTAACATTTAAAGCCAACTTAAGTGCCGCGCAGATAAATTTTTAATTTTTTGTCACCCCCTTTTGAATTTAAAACCAATTTGATTTGCAAATATTATATAAACCAATAAGAGCCGATAATACTATAAAAATAGTGTGCCAACATTTTTATTTAAATACCCCCAGTCTGTTGGTTGTAAATAACGATGCAATACAAGGGCAGATCAATAAGTAGGGTGGCACCTGCCATGCTACAGGCTGTAGGTAACACGCATGCACTATTGACATTTACAGTGTTGAACGGCGCACTTATTCCTACTTTACTACGTAGTCCCCTATACGAAACGATTTAGTCACCAATCCGAGAGTGGCACGAGCTTGATGATTCCCTCTCTGTATTAATCAGTTTCCTGATGTTCCAAACAGTCTCGGGCAGCGCATACCGTATGTTCGGAATTTGGTGGGCATAATTTCGAGGGGTGATAGGACACGCCGAGACAAACATCTTGTTAAAAGGAACGTGTGTCCGGAAATACCGCCTTGCCGAGCTACAAGCGACAAACGACGCGCGCTCCGTTTGAATCTGGCGCGCTGCCTGTGGCAAACACATCCGCGCCAAGCGGAGTACACTGGTGCTGTGCCAATCGCCGTGCGGCTACAGATGTGGTTCTTACACGTTGGCGCCCCCGCTCACTTTACACCTGCTGTGCGGGAGCACTCTAATGACACCTTCCCCGGGCGATTGGTGAGGCGAGGAGGCCCGGTAGTTTGGCCTCCCCAGATCTCCCAACTTAACATCCTTAGACTTTTTCTTGTGGGGTTCCGTCGAAAGTCAATTGTTTAACCAAGCACCCGTGGGGAGCGAGGAGGACTAGACTGCGAGAATTCTTGCCGCCAACCTTGAAGTTCAAAAGACACGCATTATTTTTCAACAGAGTGCATAACATGTTTGACTGGGTTAATGCCTGCTTGCAAGTTGGAGGACGTCACTTCGTACAGCTCCTGTGTGCTTCATATCATATCCCTTTGTTTGTTTATACACTGCGATCAGCTGTTTGCCGCCACGCGTAGGGGTCGGGGACTGTCGTCTGCTGCCCGCCTGCAGGCCGCACGTGATTGGCAAAATACGCAACGTTGTTCATAATTGGCTCTTTCGAAAATGGTTTAATAAGTACGTCAAAATCCTTTAAAAGTTTACACTACTTATCCAAAAACACATTGGGCAAGGGTTTTAAAATCCCAAAACTAGAAACAGATGTTCCGTATTTTTTAAATATTTTTTTATAAAATGAGTAGGTACCCGGAAATTTTGCGAATTCATTTGAGGATACGCTTGACTTGGAACACGTATACATTTGATTACTTTCCCGATTGGACGTCATTTTGTTAGCTATTACCTGGACGTGTTTGAGCCAATGACTAATCAGCAAGAAAAGAAGACAGAATCATGTGCTATCTGGTCTGGCCTGGGATAAATTTGGAGCATCATCCAATGAACAGCTAGGTGCGGCCGACACAAGGATTGTGGAGTATACCTTGTTACAAAATGAATACGCGAAATTTTCGGGGCTCTAACAATAAGCTATGGTAAACGTAACCACGCGCTTCAATAAAGTGTGGTGGGTGTGGTGGTGTTATAACCAAAATTTAACCAAATAAGGGGTGGTATAGATATTTTTTTTACTTGCCGCCTGGAAAACGATTTTACAGATTATATTTTATTAGGGGGTCTTCTTAAGTAATGTTCCGTGTTTATCAAACGAAGTTGACCGAAACTCGTTTGCACCGACAAAAATGGTTAAGTTCTTGCTGTTGAGTAACAATGCATTTAAATGAAAACCGTTCTGTTGTTAAAATTATTATAAATTATATGTTTTTCCCATAAAACGTTTTTTGATTCGATAAGTTTATTACAGACATTGGAAATCCGCGTGTTTCATCTAAGGCCTGAGTTTGGTGCTTTGGCTCATCAACTACTTTTGACAAAAATTATTATATTTCTTGAGATAATACATAAACCAGTTTAATGAGGTATTTTACCTCAATTAATTCAATTATGATGTATATTATAGGGCTGCGTAACGCAGACACAGCCACAGATGTACACTAAAACACCGAACATAGATAGATAGATAGATAGAGAGAGAGAGAGAGAGAGAGAGAGAGAAAGAGAGAGAGAGAAAGGGATAGGCTCCCTCTCTCATAAGGTGATCTCATAAGCTTCCATCTCCAAAGGAAAGTGCGCTAAAAACCTGTTTAGTTCTTGTTTTATGCCAGCTATATTTGTCGTCGTTATCGTTCCAAATTATAGCGATGTAACGTCGAACCGATTTCAACGAACAGATAATTTTTGCTCCCCACATCGATCGTTATGGATAGGTAGTAAATAATACGGCCACGAAGCGCTCAGTTATGAGACAGCGTCTAATAAAGTTTAAGTCTGTTCTGTGGCAAGTGTCAATTTTCCAGGCAAACTGCAATGCATCAAAAATAGTCACAAAGATATTCTTACAGGTAGGAAGGAATCTGTACCAATCACAATGTTTTTTTATTACTTTCTCGGTTACTTTATTTTACAAAGAAGAAACACTTGGATACTATACTCACTTTTTAAAAAAAATACTCTCGAACACAAACTTAGAAATTCTAATGCTTATATATTTAATTTTAACACAACCAATAGTCAAAACTGCATGGAAGTGGATTTTAACAAATTTAATTACTATCTGCAGCGCAAATTGATAGCTGTTCAAATATTTTTTAAATTAATTATTATGAAATAACATTTTTATGAGAATAATTCGTGTATTCCTATTAACAGAAATGCATGACACGAATATGTATTTATTTGCCTTTGAAGGCGATGTGGCAAAGAGCAGTTAGCGTTGTTTACTTTTTCTGGCTACTGAATGTTCAGACAACGAAGTAAGCATACAAATAATCGCAATAACACGAATAACGCTTACAGTTACACAAACACATACGTCCAATTGTGTTTCCAAATTAAAATAAAGGAATATTTAATTGCTAGTAGTAGTACACAATTATAGTAGACTAGACGAAAAGCTAAATAAATTAAGCTTGCTTCTTCGGTCACGAAACCAAGATAAGTCGGAGGTAATTTTGATGTGAAAACGACGTTTGGTGTCAAATAATGAATGTTGTAGTTCATTAATCGATAGTTACGTGGTATATAAAGAGGTTTCGGGGGACGTGCAAATAGCACGCTGGCATAATGCCACGGCGATTTGGGCTTTATCCTGGCGTACCTGAGTTAGAATTTTTTGCACTGATAGACATAGTGCAGTAGATTTTCTCTGGGTACTCCAAAATCTCTCATCACCTCTTACCCCCAATTCACTCTCACCATATCTCATTTCACCAGGTTGGCCAAGGACTCTTTGCTACAGCAGCTGACTCCACTATATCTCACGTCAACCCTCCCTCAGAGGCAAAAACCACAAACTCATGTTATTTTATTTTATCCCAAATACTTACCTATTGGTCAACCATAGATGGGTAGACTTTATGATAAACATGCAATAATTTACTTTAAATATTTCTTGGTTCGTACAGTATTCCAAAACTTTTGTTAGCCTCATTGAATACGATTATGTGAGGACAATAATTACGTACACACAGATAAAAAAATTCAACAAACGTTTGATGTATCCCTTGAAAATAAATGCACTAAATATTTAAAATAGACGGAAATTGACTCGACACCGAGAATTTTTCGTTTTCTACTGCAGGTTTACTGCACTGCACCCCCAGCCTGTAATTTTAAATAAAGCGCAAAACTACAAAAGCAATTCGAGAAAATAGAGCTTAAGAGAATTACAGTCGATTTGCTGTTCTTTACAGCCGAAGCCATTGAAAATAATTCACTTCGTGGGGAAAATTTTCAGTAATTCTTTTAAAGGCTATTGAGACGTGCCTCACTCCCCAGGTCCCAAAACCATCAACAACAATCTCCCGACAATCGAAGCTACCACTCCATTGGGAAATCTCGTAGATGAAATCTCGCGCAACATTGTAGATACAGTCCACCAACTTTACGAGAAATGAACCGCGCAGAACGATTTTATTGTGTTTGCAGCGGGTGTGTTTTTGTGAGTTTACTAAACTTATGGAAGCGGTTTGTCACACAATGGTTGGTAAAAATAATTGTACTAGTAATATTAATTTTAAATTTGTAAATCTGGTGTCTTATAATTGTACAATTTTTTTAATCACGATAGTGCTTGTTAATAACGTTCGTGACCCAATTCGTCTTGAAAATACTACTCTTGCCCAACGAGAGAGAGGGAATGACGATGCTCACTAGATTTTCTCTGTGGTAACCAGAATTTTAAGTTCGATATTTCTTGTGTATAAAGAAATGTTTGAAATTATTATCACTTTAATGTAATTATTATTGAAAAAACCGTAATATTAACAATACTATAATTCACACGGGGCATGTAACGTTAAAAAATTTACGATGCGTTTGTGTTGGGTTAGGTTACATACATGCTTTGTATGTAGCAATACGGTTCTGAACAAATTAAGAGTTTCAAAATCCCCCACTAGTTAATTTTTTTTTTCAGTAAACGTCGTCCTTTTTATGGGCGAGTCCAGAGTTCAGTCATGGGAGGGGTTATTTCTGACTATGGGAAAAATTGCTATACGGGAAGGTGAATTAAGTAGAAATACGGAAATAAGCATAAGTGATAACATTAAATTAAAATGTACAAAGACTTTAAAATAAATAAGGCTATTCAATATGTCACCACTGTTCATCCTGTACAAACTTCAAGAAGTAAAGTTATTGATAAACGTTTTTTATGCACCATAGTTTTCCTTGTAACTATATGTAAGAATCATAAGTAAATAACTTACAAAATAATGCAAAGGAAAGTGAAAGTCACCGGCTTAAATTTTTATTGCATAACCATTAAATTAAGAGCCAAAAAAACTGGTACAACTGCCTAATATCGTATAGCCCCCCCCCCTCTCCCTTGCG
>NQII01000180.1:86762-124643 GCA_002778355.1 Clitarchus hookeri | reverse complement strand
CCTTGCGAGCAAGCAGAAGTGCCGCAAGACGACGTGGCATGGACTCGACGAATGTCTGAAGGTATGCAGAAGGTAATTCACACCATGAATCCTGCAGGGCAGTCCACAAATCCAATCTGTGCTAATCCGAGAAAGGGTTGCACCACTGTTACGTTTAATGATTCTCGTCAGTCGTCGTTTGTCACGTTCTTTCACGATCTTTTTCAGCCGCAGCGATGTCGAAGATGTGATGTTTTACCGGATTCCCGATATTCACGGCACACTCGTGAAATGGTCGTACGCGAACATCCAAATGTTATCGCTACCTCGGAGATGCTATGTCCCATCTCTCGTGCGCCGACTATATCAGCACGTTCAAACTCACTTAAATCTTGATAACCTGCCATTGTAGCAACAGTAACCGATCTAGCTCCCGACCGCATCGCGTTACTCTGATTGGTTCCATACCTCTGTTATTTGCATACGCACGCCTATACCAGTTTTTTTGGCTCTTCAGTGTATACATCGTGTATTGCAATTAAAAATTTTATTTTATTTTTTTGGCCGAAGTTTTGGGAAGTATGCGTGATCATCAACCTACCCGCTCATGTAGTGATCAGGTAAAACTGGTAGATGATTTAAACCAATCTCGCCCACGGCCGTGAGCAGCAAGCACCCAATATATAGAATCTTCTCTCCTCTTGCTTTCTATCCGTAAGCAAGTAAATTATTTTACGAATAAACTTAATTTGGAGCGTAAAACACAGCGGAGGCATGAGAGCACATGGGTAATATTCTTCTATTTACTAGGGGAGCATATATTATTGAGAAACGACGCTTGTTTATAATTAAAATTACAATCCATTTTTTATGCTTCAACACATTTTGTATAACCAGGAATGCTGTGTTAATCCACAGATAACACAAGTATATTACAGTTAATCTAAATTTCATTACCATCATTTTGGCTCTATCTCAACATATTAAGTCTTGAACTTAAATAGTTCGAAACTGGACTACTGGATTTAGAACTACATTTGTATTTATTTAGCATCCAGTAGATCCATTATAGCATGCATGCCTGATTATATGATTTGTCATACGCTGTTTACGTGGATAAAATGATGAACTTACTACATTCACTAACTACAACTAAACCAACCCACAATGCACCAACGAAACAATGCACAGGAATATCCCAAGTATATCCCACGGAGATTCCGCAAGGAGATGCAGCAGGACATTCCAAGGAGATCCTACAATTTCCATAGGATGCCCCAGGGATGTTCATGGGACTACCACATTATCACTTTAGGGATATCCTTTGATTATCCATAACGGATGGCTGAGGAATAGACTTGTGGGACGGCCGAGAAATAGCAGTGGTCACCGACCCAGCCCATTCAAATTATGTCGGNAAAATGAAGAAAATTCTTATCTTAAATCTTAAAAACGTGTATAGTGCGACAATTTAATTTTCACCTCTAACAATCTCATATACATGTGCATACACACACATGCAAATTCATACATGACCATGCACGCTGACACACTCACACCAAACCTCTTGATGTGATCGTCCCGAAAGTTATATACAGGTTTGTCTGGGACATTCAGGACGAAAATGGGATATGGCATATCCATTGGATATCCAGTGCCGTGTGGGAATATATTAACATTTAACAATTAATTAACATTTTACATACCACAACCAATTAATTTTTACAATTAGAATGACATTACATGTTAGAGAAACTGTTCATCATATTAAATGTGTTATAATTGAAACGTTTTTGTAATACGGGCCTCCTGAGTTCATAAATCTTAAGACATCCATCGATTTATTTTATACTATAAAAACGTTGTGCATCAAGCAGATCACATATCAGTTCATCAAATTTCTAAAAGTGGTTTTACAAGGCTACAGTTTCAGACAATTTACTGAAAAGTAATATACCCTATTGAAATATACTTTTTTATTTCAGAAAATATTACTACATTTCTTGTCTAACAGCCATACTCAGCCTAATTATTCTGGTAATTTTATTATTCTGTTTTAAGACGTTGAGCAGGTTTACTGCATACTCATAAAAAATTGTCGTATATAATTTACCTTNATTTTATTATTCTGTTTTAAGACGTTGAGCAGGTTTACTGCATACTCATAAAAAATTGTCGTATATAATTTACCTTTTAAAGTTCCCTGCGAGAGAATTTCCTAGTAGCTCTGACCAAGACTTGCAATATTTCTTCTGCAGATGGTTTTTTAANTAAAGTTCCCTGCGAGAGAATTTCCTAGTAGCTCTGACCAAGACTTGCAATATTTCTTCTGCAGATGGTTTTTTAATTTTTTAATTTTTGTAGAATTTTCTTAAATCTATATACTGATTTGATTAAATAATTGAAATATGTAAAGAAGCCATTTTTAATTTGTGTCATCTACTGATTCTCTTAGCGAATTCAGCAGGAAGCAGACGGAAGATAATATATCTTCCAAATTGATCATTTACAATAGGTAGCCCAAGACATTTTATACTCTTGCTTCGTCAATTGGGTTTTGAGAAAACAAATGTTTTCATGGATCTCCTAACCAGTTTTATTAACTAAGCCCTATGTCATCGCAGACATTTTTGATGCTCATACAACAGTAACATCTACCGTAGTATGGTCCAATAACGCACGAACTCGAAGTTGAGGATGATCATTTTGCATGGTATTTACGCAGTGTCCAGAAAGTGGTTAGTAGATAGGGAGTATGGCATAATGGACTCGGTACCGGTTGGCGCCCCGTTGTGACATCACCCGACCATCTTGGATCCGGGGGACCTTTACCTCGCGTCCGTGACCTTGACCTCGTACCAATGACCTTAAATAACCTTCAATCCAAAAAAAAATAAGTTAAAATTTTTTTAAAAATGGGAAAATAAAAAAATGTAATATTTTAAAAATATTTAGAAAGTTTTGAAAAATGTCGAAAAAAAAAAACATTTATAGAATTACATGCAGGAAGTTCGGGATTCGAAACAAAGATGGCAGAGCACAGATCCATCCGGCACAAAGACCAGCAAATGACTCACCAGCCACTATTTTTTAATTGGTTATACGTCACACCCCCCCATCCAACCCATACATCGACTCCCTTCACCGTCACCCCAAATTTTTATTGGCTCCCCTCTAACATATCATTGGATTTACGTCACACCCCTACCCTCTCCCAACCGAAATTTTATTGGCACTCCTAGACCCACTCCCCACCCCAATCCCTCTCAATTTGTATGGGTTGTTTAATTCTCCCTATTTCCTCCCTCAACTCATCATACATTTTATTGATTATTCATCACACCCAATCCCCTTGACTTACGTAATGGCCAAATATTAAGGAGCAATGGCGTCAAAAAATACATCTCCCAACGAAAGAGTGAGTACAGAGTGAGTGAGGAGATTTTGGCAGCTCTTAACATCGAGGTCTTTAGAGCCGATGAGGGTGAAGCGAGGTGAGAATGGAGCAGTGCCGGAATGCAAAGGTGGGGAAAACGGGAGATACCCGAGAAAATTCGCCGACCAGCTGCATCGTACCACACGATTCCCAAATGTCGAATCACTACACCACCGCCGCCCCTCGACGAAAGAAATACAGATATTATGGTAGAGGGTAGCTGATATAGTATAACTAATATTAAGTATATTCACAGTACTGACATAGGGGTACATCAAAAGACCCCCACGCAATCATGTGCAATCAAACTCCTTTTATCAGTATGTGCTGACACATCGCACGTAGAACAACTACATTCTCATCCACGTGTGGTAAGTGAGCGTGCAAGACATGATGAAAGTGACATAACCTACGTATTTTTCTTGTAAAAGAGTGAAGAAGTGAAGAAATTCTTGAGCGCAAAACGTTATCATTCAGAGGAAACGTATTCATACAAGACTTGTGTATTTTGTATTCCTCGCAATCTAAACTATTTCAAAGGAAGGCGTTAAACGCTGTAGCTATGTTTGTGATTTGACTTGTGTAATAAACAGACGTGAAAACTTAACTGCTCCTGTCGGAACTTCGGTATCTCGTAGCAGTATGCGTGAATGTGTGGTCTAGGTATGTATTATGGAGAGAGACTCTCTGTTAATAGGCCCTTCGTGCTGAGCGATTTTGAAATTTATATGGCCTTGAATAGCGTGTTAGGACTGTATTAACTAAACGACAAACACCGTGTTAACTTTGCGTCAAAACAAAAACACTACCTTGTTTCAGAGATGTTGTGTTAGTTTAAATAAATTCACCATAAAGTGGAGTGAGATAAGCGGAAGACAGAAAACATTAGGTTTTCTAATTTTTATTTGGTTTTGGTAACAGTTAGACCAAATACACTTATTGCAATCTTGGGACTGAATTAACATCAACTTTCCAACGCATTTAATATTTATTCTTAACTTAAGTTTTCATGCCACAACAATTCTCTGATTCAAATAATACAGCATGGCAACATAAATGCCGCGCTCAAACGTCTCTGTTGGCTTTGGCTTTTGGTCAATCTGAAATACTGAAGTAATTCTGGCCTTATATTTCAGGATTTAAAACAAACTTTCACAGGCATGTCGCAACGTTGTGGTCTATTTTGTACTCGATACGTTCTCAAGAGTTTTTCGCTATTCATTCTGTTTAAGGATTGAAGTAGTGGTTTTATGTTACAGCGCGGCATGATTATCATAGGTTTTGATTGTCGTTGATTACTCACTATGTCGTGAAAGTGTGTTGCAATCGTAAAAATAAGACATCAATTATCTATTATTTTAACCATTATCTTAAAATTGGCATACCTAGTGTATGAAAACAGTGTATCCTAATTTTAAAAATGCCAACTGACATATCACAACACATTTTATCAACTCTTAAGTTTGAAAATTAGCGAAAAAATATGTTAAGGTTGAAATTTGGTGATATTTACTCTCTTTCTACAACATATTAACAACTAACGTGAATGTTTAATGAAAGAAGCTCAAAAACGCAAAAAATTTTAAGCAGAATACACTTTTAAAATTTCAAAATTTGACTACCCAAAAAATAGTAGCGCAAAAACCTTTATAAGGCGGCGATAGAATACGAACAAAGTACGATACCTATATTGAATTTGTGTATAGGTCTGTTTAAATTACTGAGTTACAATTAAATTTGGCAGGAGGGCATACAATAAATTTATTCAAAAGACCAGGTGATATTATACAATAACCCACCACCCCAAATTCTAATATGGCATTTCACGTGTATCAAATAATTTAATCTATTTGGAATAAACTTAATATTTGGATAGTCATTAGTCTATGAAAAAAATGTAAATTAATGTTTGTGATGAAAGTAAGTGAACTCCCATTTATGCTCAGAACGAACCAACTAAAGGCAGGCCTATTCGCATGACCGGAAAACAGAAAAAAAAGTAGTTCTAGCATACTATTATGTANGAGATGAAAGTAAGTGAACTCCCATTTATGCTCAGAACGAACCAACTAAAGGCAGGCCTATTCGCATGACCGGAAAACCGAAAAAAAAAGAAAGTAGTTCTAGCATACTATTATGTAGAGCTATTTACGTTAGAGGTATGACTTTTTGGACTGTTTTAGTCTACCAATAACAGAAGTACAACATTTTTAATATTCATTTCTTTAGTATTCATAGACTCGAAAAAATAGTATTACCGCCAACATTTTTTCTACTCCTGTACTAAAAAAACGTACCAAGTATAATGTCGAGTTAAAAAAGTATTTTTTCTCAGATTAAAAAATTGTCATGTACGACAATTTGAACAGTGTAATTTTGGGTCATTAAAACATATTGCAGATGTTTTTTACAGGATATTCTAGAGAACACGTATATTTAAAATAAAAATACAGTGAAATAAAAACATGTCATTAGTCANGTTTTTTACAGGATATTCTAGAGAACACGTATATTTAAAATAAAAATACAGTGAAATAAAAACATGTCATTAGTCACTGGTTATCTCAACATTATTGGAACATGTAAATTTTGGTCTACTGTGCGCAGATCTCGTCCAAATGGCCCTACTCGGAGGCACGGTACGAAGAGTCCCGGAATTTTTGACGGAATACGCGAATAATGAGATGCAAAGTACCGTCTCGCCGGAAGCGGCTTTTCGCCTTGTTAAATTCCTGTTTCTGGATGCGACGCGACGTGGAGGTAGTTATGGAAATTACGGGCAGTGTTGCCTGGGGATGGGTGAAAGAGGGGNTTTCTGGATGCGACGCGACGTGGAGGTAGTTATGGAAATTACGGGCAGTGTTGCCTGGGGATGGGTGAAAGAGGGGAGGGAAGTATGTTAGCGAAAATTTACCGGGGATTCGGGACCCAGATAAATTTTTTTTTAGCATCCTTGAGCCCTAAAAATTTCTATCCGAAGCTGAAAGTGAAATTTTTGATACTCTCCTCCAGAGACCAAAAAAGTGAAGGCCTTTCCGTTACGACGCAGATGGCTTTATTCAACGATACCTCGTTCATCTGACGGAAAGTTGGGTATCAGAATAATTTTTGTAGTCCTCCATGGATTTCATGTTGAATCATTCTGCTNCGTTCATCTGACGGAAAGTTGGGTATCAGAATAATTTTTGTAGTCCTCCATGGATTTCATGTTGAATCATTCTGCTCTTCGAGGATATATTTTGGGCAGAATTTTTTATTGGGCAGCAACGGGGATATCACGTCTTTGTATTTATCTGGCAACAACAGTGAGCAAGGCAAAGTGTGTAACGGAAGTTTAATCACTAAAGACCTACAGAACTTGTGATATTTTCCGGCAGAAGGTAATACTTCACAGTCGCGTGTTTAATTACTTTATTTGNTGGGACTGTCTTTATCGTGAAAATTATAACTGCTTATATATATATATATATATATATATATATATATATATATATATATAAGTGTTGTGTCCGTTTGTTTGGACGCGTATAACTTCCGAAAAAATTGACCAATTATCATTCTGTTTTTTAATAAAACTTCCTTTCGTTTGCATGAGTGTTTGTATACCTTTCTTTTTTATCTTTATTACCTGCAAAGGTACTAAAACAAAAAGCTCATTTTTACCATGCTTTCGCGTCAGGAAGCGCATTTGTTGACAGATGTCTGTTTGAACATTTCAGCTGTTTGAACCATTCATCTTATTCATACGCGCGGAAGATGGTAAAACTGAAAACATTGTATACGAAAAAGTACTTCAATAATAAAAATTTTGAAAATGCATATACTTCTTTCAATTAATTTCACCGAAATGAATAAAACCAAAATCTTTTATGCCACAGCAACGCGTGGCCGGGTAAGCTAGTATTATCTAAAAATGTAAGCTTGACAACTCCTATACAATGGAGTGGATGCACACAGGAGGCTTTAAAAAAGAAATTCCAATAGTTGTTTGTTTATTGGCTCGTGGCTCAGGAAATCCCATGTTTGTCTTACCAGTATAGGATAAGAAAAATAACTCTCATGTCCCTCAGCTTGTCATGACTGTGGAAAGAGTAAGTTGCACCGGCTACTCAATCAGTTTGATACGAGATCTTCTACAGAAGACTTCTGATGTGGAAGAAACCACATGAAAGAATTTTACTTTAAAATATAATATCTTAATTTCCTGGCTTTAAAGATACATTAGAATATGCAGGCTTCCTGATTATTACAATATCTGCCACTTATTATAAATTTTACCATTAGACTATTTAAATTTAGTAGAAGTTAACAGCCAAAAATTCAATTTTCCTTCTTATTTTCCAACTTCCGCTAAACAACAACATAATGACACCGAGGTCAGATCTCCCGAAAGCCTCGATACATACGCAACGAGAAACAAACAAAATGTTCAAATGCATAAATAATATTGCCGACACCTTCTTCTGAGGAACCCCGCCTTGACTGGTTTACAGACTAAATTTCTTGTTGAGGTGACACCAGGACGAGGGAATGATACCTGACAGTCGTGCAACTTGGTTGTATCTGATTCGACTGTTTCTTAGTATCTTATTGGCTCAGAGTCCTACGGGGCACGTCAAATAAAATGTGCCCAGTGGCAGCAATTGCTTGAAGTATAGCATGTCGCCGCGTAACAACGCGAAATTTGCNGCGTCAAATAAAATGTGCCCAGTGGCAGCAATTGCTTGAAGTATAGCATGTCGCCGCGTAACAACGCGAAATTTGCGTGTCCCTGGCTGTCACATACATTCGACGTGGAATTATACATTTTCGTGAACGACGTGGCAATATCGACATAAAGCAGATATCTGGATACAAGTGATGTATGTTGCTCCCCCTCCTTCATCACTATCCGTCGTCATATCCCGCCGATTTACCACAGTAGGCGCAATATCGTACCGTCGAGCCCAGGCGTTTAGGCAGGTGCTGCTCAGGTATAAATACTTCTGTAGCCTTGTGTGCCTGCTCGCTCATGAGCCTACCATGCTGCACGCAAAATGTAATGCATCTTACGCGTGTACGGGTTTGCAAGTAATTTTAGTAACAGTAGCTGATGAAGACGTGAAGAGTAATTTACGAGCAACCCATAAACCACCAAGTGGCACACGACGAAAAAAAAAACTCTGGTCGGTTTGTCTGCTCGTACAAGGAAGAGTTGAAGTAAAGAGGAAGAAAGTATTTCAAGGTCGTTTATATTTTCACTCTTAATTAAAACATTTTCTGTCCTGTGTGACGAAGCCAACTGCGCCCGTGACTGCAGTTTCTGCAGACAACGTTACTGGTAGACAATGCATGTCTGACCATCCACATTTACTTTCAACGTTTAACATTTTTGTAAAATAAAAATAGATGGCAATTGTCTTCGGATACCTTTATCTTTCAAATGTCAATTTGTTATGTCAGTTAATGCAACAGGATCTTCTACATGTGTTGTTATCGCCGCAGGAACATATCGCGTTATATGCAGTGGCCCCTGAGATTCCCCGAGTCTTTTTGAAGGTTCGGAAAAAAATAATTCCATTCCTATACTCAGGCCGTGTTCCAGATGGTATGAGAACCCAAAACACCAGAGTTCCAGTTTAACATTTAACGCCACAAAAATAAAAATTGTAAAACGTCAAAATGTTAATAAACAATAAATATATAATGAAAATAATAAACATTTCAGATGTCAGAGTGGACTTGAAAACTCTCAACATCACAGAAAACGCCATACAAGACAGAAACACTTACAGGAAACTGATTGACTACACAAAATTTGAACCTAAAACCAGAAAGAAACGNACGCCATACAAGACAGAAACACTTACAGGAAACTGATTGACTACACAAAATTTGAACCTAAAACCAGAAAGAAACGAAACTACATATTCACAGAAGAAAGAAAACAAGCACAATCAGAGAAAATGAAGAGATACTGGGCAGCAAGAAGACTCNAAACTACATATTCACAGAAGAAAGAAAACAAGCACAATCAGAGAAAATGAAGAGATACTGGGCAGCAAGAAGACTCAACCAAAATGGTTCATTACGCTCCGTGGAAAAACTGCACTTTTTACAAATTAAAACACTACACAATTAAAAAGAATTATATTTAAAAAAATTTTAATTACGGTAATAAAAGCAGACACTAGACGGAGGTAAAAATGAGCCTAGTGATGTGCTATGAAGGATAACCACCTCAGCTACCCATTCGTAAGCAATATAACAGCTGTTCTCTTAAATTGTTTTTATGTCAACTCAAAAAGTTTGGAAGGGTCTGGACCCCCTTATCCCCTCCGTTGGATACGTGCCTGTCAACAGAGATATATTAAACTAAAAACATTCTTAAAAAAACCGCTTGACTGTAATTTGTTGAAGTTTACANAACCAGAAAGAAACGCAACTACATATTCACAGAAGAAAGAAAACAAGCACAATCAGAGAAAATGAAGAGATACTGGCCAGCAAGAAGACTCAACCAAAATGGTTCATCACGCTCCGCGGAAAAACTGCACTTTTTACAAATTAAAACACTACACAATTAAAAAGAATTATATTTAAAAAAATTTTAATTACGGTAATAAAAGCAGACACTAGACGGAGGTAAAAATGAGCCTAGGGATGTGCTATGAAGGATAACCACCTCAGCTACCCATTCGTAAGCAATATAACAGCTGTTCTCTTAAATTGTTTTTATGTCAACTCAAAAAGTTTGGAAGGGTCTGGACCCCCTTATCCCCTCCGTTGGATACGCNGTCTGGACCCCCTTATCCCCTCCGTTGGATACGCGCCTGTCAACAGAGATATATTAAACTAAAAACATTCTTAAAAAAACCGCTTGACTGTAATTTGTTGAAGTTTACAGTTCCTTATTTTATTCAAATGTTCCCCAGCCTGTGAACCAAGGATATTTCATACAATATAGTATTCATGGCACAGCGCCGTCTGTTCTGTGGTTTATGGCTGCGTGCCAGATTGCAGCAAATGTCTGTGTAGTGTACCAATACAACTTAAATGCTCGTCATTATTGTGTAGGAGTAACATGCTTCCAAATCCGGCGGCATGTTTACTTAACCTCAGCCTTGGGGGGTTGAACAGCTAGCCGTCAGTTCATCCACGGGAAATATCAAATGGAAACTAAAGAAGTTGTTATAAGATAACTTCAATTTGTAAAACGAAATTCACTGCTAGTCAAAAGCTAATTATCGACCAGAGGAGTAGGCTAAGTGGTAAAACTGGCCCTAGGACCATCATTAATCAATTGGCGAGGCGTCCATTCCGTACTAGGAACGACGTCAGTTGTAAAACAGTGTTTTGGTGGGTGGTGCGTCAAGCAGGAGGCAACTTGACAGTATCGGAGACACAGTCACAACGCGTTTCATCAGTTATTCAGTGCAAAGGACCTGCAGAATTCGCGTTACTATCGAGTTTCCTGCTGGAATTTACAGTTCTGTACATACTCCAGGCGATGTCGCTTGTTCATTGGCACCTGCAAGGCGCAACGTCATTTCCCTTGTGGCTAAATAGCACATGATATGGACCAGTGGCGGGCAGTTCGTAAGTCAGATGAAGCGGCTGCTGCACCTTGACAGAGGGGTGGTTGGGTACCTCAAACGACATAGCATACGGGACGAAGTTATGTTATACAGTCTTATCGCACTGCAATTTATTATGGGGCTATATGTAATGCCANTCAGATGAAGCGGCCGCTGCACCTTGAAAGAGGGGTGGTTGGGTACCTCAAACGACATAGCATACGGGACGAAGTTATGTTATACAGTCTTATCGCACTGCAATTTATTATGGGGCTATATGTAATGCCAAGGGAAACTGTTATGGAACAGTACTTTGCTGTATGTTTATGTACTTGAGTTTCATATGTACTACTGCAGTTCCAGAGTAAGGGTGGGTGGGCGGATCAACGTCATTCGTGCTGGACTACTCTGAACAGTCGTTGGCCGCCACTGATTTGGACACACAAATATGAAGAGTTTATTCACTGGCATAGAGTTTTCCAGGACGAGCTGGTAAACTAAGGTCCAATGACAAAAGCCGTGTAAAAGTACACGTATTTAAAGTCTTCAGCCTATAAGATCAGATATCTGTTGACTGAGTACTGGCCCATTGGGTATAGTTAATTTCACTCCCGACCATATAACACAGTCTTCCGTCCTTATCTTTTTGCAGGCTTGTAACTGACTGTAGAGTCACCCAGAAAATGTCTTATAAAATGCGATATTATAGGATATACCGGATTAATCACCTAAAACTTGTCATATCACGATAGCACGCAAGCTACTCGCACTAGAATCCTGCAAAACACAACACTGACATTCCAATTTCCTCTAGTTTTATTTTCTTGATGTGAGTAGGCATTTTTCCATTAAAAAAAATGTAACTCTGTTCATGAAATACACATTTTAATACTTACTAAAGTCTGTCTCTTGGCTTCAATTGTGAGCCCATGTCAAAACTTCACGTCCGTGAAACCAGCACACCAATAGCATCTTTCATTTCCGAAATATTTGCAGTGCAAGTTTTAGGTGATTCATTCTGTATAACTGAAATGAGCANCCAATAGCATCTTTCATTTCCGAAATATTTGCAGTGCAAGTTTTAGGTGATTCATTCTGTATAACTGAAATGAGCACGTGCTTGTAGTCTAGCTTTTCCTCGAATGAATACTCTAAATTTTCTGGTCTTTAATTACTCGGGGCAGTTGAATTTGAATAATTATTTAAATCTACGATAGTTTCCAATGTTATATGTACGCAACAGTAGCTTTCCAATTTGTTATGTTTGTGACCGGCTTCTTGATAATTATAAAATGTATTTCGCTATTATAGTGAGATACTCAGGACATGTCACTCAGTACTCATTACCCGTGACAAACAAAGAAAATATAACAAAAGTAAAACAGAGTCATGGAGTTTTAGAATATATTTAAGTAAATTGTATATTTTTGTGAAAAATCGTTGTCCATGCTTATTAATATTTCATTTTCCAACATGTCATTTTAAATATATTTTGATTCTATCTCAGAAGTAGGCAGACAGTTAGATAGGGCTTAACATCTCATCCACAGCGAGGTCATTAGAGACGGAGCAAGTAGCTCAGAGCAACAGGGAAGGAGAAGAGATCGACCGTGGCCTGTAGTAAGGAACCATCTCAGCATTCGCATAGAGTGATTTCCGTAAGAAATCAGAAATCAAGGTGTCTGGNGTGGCCTGTAGTAAGGAACCATCTCAGCATTCGCATAGAGTGATTTCCGTAAGAAATCAGAAATCAAGGTGTCTGGACCAGGAATCAAACCTAGGTCCTCCCGAGCTCTAGTCCGAAATATTACATCAGAAGTGATAAAGATGCACTGATAGTTTAGCCTTCCAACAAACGAAATCGTAAAGTTTACGGGTCCCTGGTCACAGGCAGGATCTTCCTCTTAGGGCTCCATTTACTTACACGTACTATTATAAAGGACGGCGATGAAGATGCAGTAAGAGAGAGAAGGAGAGGAGGGGAGGAAACATATGGAAAGGGGGAGGAAAGGAGAGAACGTTCATCCATTTCCCAGTCCCAGAACGCGCTCACGCCACATAATGAATCCCAATTTGTAAAACGAAACTTTATTATTATGAAATACAGCCACGGAATACTTTCACGAAAATCGGTAAACCTAATGGTGCGATGACATAAATAACAGGCTATGTTTTCTTATTCCGACGTACAGTAATTTATTTCAAATATATCTATATATAAAATGTTTATGTTGGACTCCCAGAATTACTTAACGGGTCCTTGGTGCAAACTATTGCACGTTATTTCAACAAAATATTAGGTTGTCATCGTCCTTTTGAAGTATAAAGTATTTCCTGAATTTTCTGCAATTGTTCACATAGCTCTCTTCATTAAGGAATGCATGTTAATTTCAGTACAAGGAAACTGAAATGAAAATAAATGTTTTGTATTGAATTTAGATTAATATCGAAGTTTGTTTAACAGATGTATTATTGTATTCACTGCGGTTAAAAACGCAGTCATGTAAGGAATGTCGCTATCTTCAAATGTGTTCACAATATAGTTCCATGTAAAACCCGTTAAAAGACTCGCATAATTATCACTCCAGCAAGCCTAGATTATACGTTTACCCCCTACTCTTAAGAAAGAAAATGGTTTAGGGAGAGAATTCAGACACCATAAATTATTTATACCTTTAACACTGGCCAACATTAAGTGCACCATTTCCTCTGTTTGCACTGCAGCTTACCAAATTAAAGTACTGTCATGGAAGTACAGTTGTCAGGTAAACCACATGTTACAGATAACCGATAAATACTAAAAGTTCAGTCATTTCATTTTTTTTCGCTTTTATCTGAGTATTCCCGAAGAAGGCAACCACAATTACACGGAATATAAGATTATGGTTGTTTCAGTGGCCTATCTAAAGTAATTTTGAAAGAGAACACGTTATATTGTAAAAACGTTTACTATAAAATTTTATTTCTGTATTCATGGCCTGTATGTAGTTACCGAACTCCTGTGATACTCTACGGGATGCTGCCGAGGCAATGCATACAAGGACCCCAGGAAGTTACAGCCTGGGTTGGAAAAAATTTGTTGCCTTCCTTATACTGAACATTGCTTCAAATTCTAAAGTACATATATCACTCTTACACCTAAACGTTTCGACTAATATTGTCATTTGCACCCATAACAAAAAATGTTTTAACTACCACGATATTTTAGGAAGTTACTAAGAGTAAAAATATAACGCATTAAATTTATGATAAACTCATTATGACGGAATTAAATTAAGTAAATTAATTTTTGCCAGTATATAGGAACTGGGTGATAAAATAGTAAGGTACGAAGGAGGTCGCGCCAATCATCATATTTGTGAGATAATCCTGTAACGAATATCTTCTACAATTACACGCCACCATTAGTAACAAGAATTTTCAAAAATAATCGTCCACGTGAATTTTTAAAATTGTTTCCCATNGTGGCCTGTAGTAAGGAACCATCTCAGCATTCGCATAGAGTGATTTCCGTAAGAAATCAGAAATCAAGGTGTCTGGGCCAGGAATCAAACCTAGGTCCTCCCGAGCTCTAGTCCGAAATATTACATCAGAAGTGATAAAGATGCACTGATAGTTTAGCCTTCCAACAAACGAAATCGTAAAGTTTACGGGTCCCTGGTTACAGGCAGGATCTTCCTCTTAGGGCTCCATTTACTTACACGTACTATTATAAAGGACGGCGATGAAGATGCAGTAAGAGAGAGAAGGAGAGGAGGGGAGGAAACATATGGAAAGGGGGAGGAAAGGAGAGAACGTTCATCCATTTCCCAGTCCCAGAACGCGCTCACGCCACATAATGAATCCCAATTTGTAAAACGAAACTTTATTATTATGAAATACAGCCACGGAATACTTTCACGAAAATCGGTAAACCTAATAGTGCGATGACATAAATAACAGGCTATGTTTTCTTATTCCGACGTAAAGTAATTTATTTCAAATATATCTATATATAAAATGTTTATGTTGGACTCCCAGAATTACTTAACGGGTCCTTGGTGCAAACTATTGCACGTTATTTCAACAAAATATTAGGTTGTCATCGTCCTTTTGAAGTATAAAGTATTTCCTGAATTTTCTGCAATTGTTCACATAGCTCTCTTCATTAAGGAATGCATGTTAATTTCAGTACAAGGAAACTGAAATGAAAATAAATGTTTTGTATTGAATTTAGATTAATATCGAAGTTTGTTTAACAGATGTATTATTGTATTCACTGCGGTTAAACACGCAGTCATGTAAGGAATGTCGCTCTCTTCAAATGTGTTCACAATATAGTTCCATGTAAAACCCGTTAAAAGACTCGCATAATTATCACTCCAGCAAGCCTAGATTATACGGTTACCCCCTACTCTTAAGAAAGAAAATGGTTTAGGGAGAGAATTCAGACACCATAAATTATTTATACCTTTAACACTGGCCAACATTAAGTGCACCATTTCCTCTGTTTGCACTGCAGCTTACCAAATTAAAGTACACTCATGGAAGTACAGTTGTCAGGTAAACCACATGTTACAGATAACCGATAAATACTAAAAGTTCAGTCATTTAATTTTTTTTCGCTTTTATCTGAGTATTCCCGAAGAAGGCAACCACAATTACACGGAATATAAGATTATGGTTGTTTCAGTGGCCTATCTAAAGTAATTTTGAAAGAGAACACGTTATATTGTAAAAACGTTTACTATAAAATTTTATTTCTGTATTCATGGCCTGTATGTAGTTACCGAACTCCTGTGATACTCTACGGGATGCTGCCGAGGCAATGCATACAAGGACCCCAGGAAGTTACAGCCTGGGTTGGAAAAAATTTGTTGCCTTCCTTATACTGAACATTGCTTCAAATTCTAAAGTACATATATCACTCTTACACCTAAACGTTTCGACTAATATTGTCATTTGCACCCATAACAAAAAATGTTTTAACTACCACGATATTTTAGGAAGTTACTAAGAGTAAAAATATAACGCATTAAATTTATGACAAACTCATTATGAAGGAATTAAATTAAGTAAATTAATTTTTGCCAGTATATAGGAACTGGGTGATAAAATAGTAAGGTACGAAGGAGGTCGCGCCAATCATCATATTTGTGAGATAATCCTGTAACGAATATCTTCTCCAATTACACGCCACCATTAGTAACAAGAATTTTCAAAAATAATCGTCCACGTGAATTTTTAAAATTGTTTCCCATTGACACCATCACTTCAGGTCAACAAATTGAGGGACGTCTTACACAATGAATCAACCCGAATTGACAGCTATAGATGGCACTCATTCATGTTTTTTACACAGTATTCGAGCCCTAAAATAAACCCTTACCGATCCCGTTCAAGAAGTATGCCCGGTTATAAGAAGAGGAATGTAATGACGTCAGCCGCCAGGGCAATGTGCGATGTTCCAATAAGAATCGTATCTCCAGTAGTCCGTGTTGACTGTTTCTGTGCGGGTGTTGAAAAACTCGCGCGTGTCTGACGGTGTTCCAGCTTTGCAATTCATACTACACAACAATTCGTGTTTGTAGACTGTTATTGTGTCGGGAATCAGTTGAGGAACTCATGCTATCGGTTCCCCGNTGTTCCAGCTTGACAATTCACACTACACAACAATTCGTGTTTGTAGACTGTTATTGTGTCGGGAATCAGTTGAGGAACTCATGCTATCGGTTCGCCGATGTACTTTATCATACATGCGTTATTTTCATTTTTTTACCCCTCATGAAAATTCCTTGCTATATAAGATTATCACCAGTGATTGAAATCTGGCAGATAGGATGCACTTTTTTCTAAGATTATTTTATCTCGAACGCGCTATTTTCCCTGCAACGAACTTCACAGTTTTTTTCTCTGGAGGAAAAATTGTGACGCCATCACACAGATCTGTTCCTTCATTTATGAACAAACTTATATACCATGTGTTTCTAAAACATGGGGACAAACTTCGGCAGGCAATTCCATACGTAAATATAAGACGAAAATATATGTACAACTTATCTCTTAAAGTGATCATTAAAAAATTTAAGTTTTAAAGTGCGTTTAGTTGGAAAAATCAGAAACCACTTGTAATCAAGTAACACATCGGTGATTAGTGTTTTGTATAAAGGCGATCTTACAGCTCTAAAAACGCGGTCGGTAATATAGTCCCCCTTCATTCTGGAAATAGCTGTTGGCACCATATGTTTTCATAAAACTTTGTAGCACTACGTTGCTAGCAACTTTTAAAGACAGTCTGTGAATCAGTACGTCTAAATTAACAAAGAAGGTCGTCTTGTCGGAACACTCTCAGGCGAACTGTTTGTGAGATAATTCGTGTTGGAAATTTAAAACCGAATATGTGTTGCATACCAATTAGGCAATCCACAACAGAGTATGGCAGTTTAAATGAGGATTTTTCAGGGTCGATAAAAGTGGTACTTATATTTTAGTATCATTTTCGTCAGGAATGTTTAGAAACACGTTGTATAAACGAGGAATGATTAAATAATAATATTGTGCTGTTAAAATTAATCCCAGTTCTGCACAAAGAAAATATCTTACTTGTAATGTAGCCTGTTCATGACTTCGCATGCACTCTTCTGATAACTCTATGGAGGCTCAGCCCGTTCGGCGGTACTCTCTAGTTAGATAGAACTCGGGTTCACTTCCTGGCACTTCAAGTGCTGTTTTCAGCAAACTTTGTCCAGCCCCACATGTTGACAACATTTTTTTCCGCGACACCTTAATGTTTTATATTCAACCAAATTTTAACAAAAAATATTGTTTTACTATTTACTGTGCCAGCGCCCTAGGAGTGAATTTCTAAGAACATCTTGATATCATCGCCAACAATACAGGCTGAGAATAAAAGAATACCCCAACTTAAAAGGTCTATAATATCAAAACCAAACAACCTACAATCTTGATTGACCAATAAAATAAACCGTGGAACCGTGAAGTCTGTTTACCATATATTCATAAATGTTTAATGTGACCACCACGAGCGGCCCGAATGGCATCTACGTGATAATCAAACTCGTTCAACACTCTTGTCAGCATGTCCGGTGTTGCGGTTTGGTTGGCGTTCATAATTCTCGTTTTAAGGTCGTCAATGTTAGGCCGGCATTGGTGGACGAAACACTTGATCCTTTATGTACCAATAGAAAAAACTGACGAAACGAAAGTACGATACTCCACCTATCGGGAGGACGACGTCCGTATTTGTGACGGAATTCATGTTGCAAAGTCGTAACCGATTCACATCTAGAAAACTGAATAACACAGAACGCCTTCTGTTGTTCCGTCGCCGTCGTGATGCGGACTAACACACAACACACGCTCATAGTGCGACGACAGACGCTCCCAGTGTCATCTCTCGGCACATTAAGGAAACATCAGACAACCCCCTTCATATTGACGTGTCAAATGCGAGCTCGCTACCCCCTCACCACCTCAAACCGTAACACCGGACATGCTGACAAGAGCGTGGAACGAGTTTGATTATCGCGTAGATATCGTTCGGGCCTCTCATGGTGGTCACATTGCACATTTATGAATGCAGGGTAAACAAACTTCACAGTTCCACGGTTCATTTGATTGGTCAATCAAGGTTGTGGGTTGTTTGGTTTTGATATTATAGACCTTCAAAGTTGGGGTATTATTTTATACTCAGCCTGTATGACGTCAGAAGAAATTTCCTACTTCGCGCGTTGGACCAATACGTAATGTGAACATAAAATACAATAGACATATGTAAACATTTTTACATGAAAACAGGGCTGAGGTTTCTGTTTGTCCCCTTCCCCACTTCCACCACGACATTAAGATAATGCTGCAATGAAATGCGGAAATACACACGATTTTAANATTTGTCCCCTTCCCCACTTCCACCACGACATTAAGATAATGCTGCAATGAAATGCGGAAATACACACGATTTTAATGACTGGGTACGGTATTTTGCATCCTGTCTTGTTCTACGTCATGCGTCGAACGTTGAGTAACAAGTTCCGAATTTTTTCGAGATCAGCCTAAGAAAATGCGAATGAGCACAAGACCGTATTAGATAGAAACTTTGCACATAGCTGTTCGTCTGGCAAACAGTCGAGGCAAAGTTATCTCATGCGCCGGGCGAAAAGTGCAGAGCGGAGCTATTTCGCTCCTGGGAATATTGCATTTAGTTAAAATGTGTGTTTATTGGCCTTGTTATTAGTTTACGCTAAATTAAAGGAGCGTGACAGTTAAATGTATACGAAAGTAATGTGAAAAATGGAAATAGCTACACAAAAAGCGTTTGATAAAGACAGGGGCCTTCGGGGAACTGCTACTTACTTCGACATTCCATTTCCAACCTTGAAAGATAGTCAATTCATTTAAATAGAAAAAATTGTATCGGTAGATAGCAAAATTAACTTTTCAAGTATTGTTTCACTTAGACACTATACGGTGTTTATTGTAGAAGAAGAAAAAATCACCCCAAACTTGTGAAGTTTCTTAGTAGAAGAGGATTTGCTTATACACTGTGACAAGTGCGTACAGTTGCATTCGAATACCCCGAAAATAATATAATTAAGCACCAATGAAGTGGAGAGACAGGAAATACCTGCAAAGATTTATTCCGTGGCTTCATGAAGAGTACCAATGCTTTTTCACTATAAAAGCTTAATGTATTATCTTTGTTGTCATGTGGTTTGTGGTCTCCAACACTTTTAGGAAAAATCAGCAAGAAAAGTTGACTGGATTGCATGCCAGATGTGTTAAGTGTGGTTTCACGAAGCGTGTGTTCGGCAAGCAAGTTAATATAAATTTAGAAAAAATTTTCTGAGAGGGAGCAGCCCGATAACTAAGCGGGATTACCCCGAAAATTTAACATTTTCGTAATTTTGCCGTGCTTACAAAAGTATCTTCTTGTCATAATTTATGTTTATGCTTTGTTCCATATANTAACATTTTCGTAATTTTGCCGTGCTTACAAAAGTATCTTCTTGTCATAATTTATGTTTATGCTTTGTTCCATATAATGATGTATTTGTGTAGCTTATAAAAATACTCTTTCGCCCGATCAGAATGAAAAAAAAGTTCATGAGTATGTCACGAATTATTTTAAGACTGTTAAAAGTAATGTGGTTTGAATAGCTTCGACCTAACTTGCTTCTTTCAAATGCTTTCATGTTAGTCTGTAAAAAAAAAAAGGTGTAAATGTGTAGCGATCCTAAACTCTATTTCTTAAATGGTACTGGATCTTTGGCCTTCAGAAGACGCGCAGCTCACCCAATACGCCTCTAAGTAACTGCATGTGTAGCGATAGCTTGGGCAGCTAAAATTTATGTAGTGATTTTGCATGACAGTATGGAAATAAACCGCACGAGAAGGTGATAAGTTATGTAACGATAGTGCCATAACGGTACAGAATCTCCTCATGAATACAAATTTGAAAAAAGAAAAAAACATCTCCGTTGTGAAATGGAACTTGCGTAAAATGCACTCAACGTTATTCTGATGCCAGTGGATGTACCCTCTTCGGCACACACTTAGACATGCACTCTATAAATTGCAGCGGAGAACAAACCCAGCCCCTTGTTTCATTACAGCTAAATGTAGATCACTTCTAAATCAATATATAATTAAACAAAAAGAAAATGGTTTTACAACGTATCGTTGACTATAAAACCATATGAGGTTTGGAGGTAGATATTTAATGAACATGGTTATCTGCGGTGTAGTTTTTAAAACATCTTCAATTAGTTCAAACGGCTTTTTTGAAGATAAAATATTCGGGTCAGTCACACAGAAAATTATTCGAGGGACCGGCATTATACCTTGCTGTAGGCTTTCCACCAATAAAATGGTAGGGTCGCCTCATAAAGTAACATACGCACAAACAGCAGGACGAGAGCACTGAACGCCAGTTGCAGATCCTTGTGCGTAGTGGCAATGGTGCACTTGACGAAAATAGTCCAGTTATGAGGTTTAATTAAAGGCGGCTAATTGAGAACTTTTGAAAGTTCTCGGCGTGGTTTCTCCTTTCTGCTCACTGAACAACTTGTCGCCACATGCACAAATCCCATTACCTTGGACCGACTAATATGAACCCGTACGTTAAACACATGTCTGCGAAGTTGTAAGAAACCTGCGTATGTCCCTATTATGGCAATCGTTGGTGTAATGCTCATAAACATACTGTAAGTCTANTAACATTTTCGTAATTTTGCCGTGCTTACAAAAGTATCTTCTTGTCATAATTTATGTTTATGCTTTGTTCCATATAGTGATGTATTTGTGTAGCTTATAAAAATACTCTTTCGCCCGATCAGAATGAAAAAATGTTCATGAGTATGTCACGAATTATTTTAAGACTGTTAAAAGTAATGTGGTTTGAATAGCTTCGACCTAACTTGCTTCTTTCAAATGCTTTCATGTTAGTCTGTAAAAAAAAAAGGTGTAAATGTGTAGCGATCCTAAACTCTATTTCTTAAATGGTACTGGATCTTTGGCCTTCAGAANTAAAAAAAAAAGGTGTAAATGTGTAGCGATCCTAAACTCTATTTCTTAAATGGTACTGGATCTTTGGCCTTCAGAAGACGCGCAGCTCACCCAATACGCCTCTAAGTAACTGCATGTGTAGCGATAGCTTGGGCAGCTAAAATTTATGTAGTGATTTTGCATGACAGTATGGAAATAAACTGCACGAGAAGGTGATAAGTTATGTAACGATAGTGCCATANTATGTAGTGATTTTGCATGACAGTATGGAAATAAACTGCACGAGAAGGTGATAAGTTATGTAACGATAGTGCCATAGCGGTACAGAATCTCCTCATGAATACAAATTTGAAAAAAGAAAAAACATCTCCGTTGTGAAACGGGACTTGCGTAAAATGCACTCAACGTTATTCTGACACCAGTGAATGTACCCTCTTCGGCACACACTTAGACATGCACTCTATAAATTGCAGCAGAGAACAAACCCAGCCCCTTGTTTCATTACAGCTAAATGTAGATCACTTCTAAATCAATATATAATTAAACAAAAAGAAAATGGTTTTACAACGTATCGTTGACTATANATGTACCCTCTTCGGCACACACTTAGACATGCACTCTATAAATTGCAGCAGAGAACAAACCCAGCCCCTTGTTTCATTACAGCTAAATGTAGATCACTTCTAAATCAATATATAATTAAACAAAAAGAAAATGGTTTTACAACGTATCGTTGACTATAAAACCATATGAGGTTTGGAGGTAGATATTTAATGAACATGGTTATCTGCGGTGTAGTTTTTAAAACATCTTCAATTAGTTCAAACGGCTTTTTTGAAGATAAAATATTCGGGTCAGTCACACAGAAAATTATTCGAGGGACCGGCATTATACCTTGCTGTAGGCTTTCCACCAATAAAATGGTAGGGTCGCCTCATAAAGTAACATACGCACAAACAGCAGGACGAGAGCACTGAACGTCAGTTGCAGATCCTTGTGCGTAGTGGCGATGGTGCACTTGACGAAAATAGTCCAGTTATGAGGTTTAATTAAAGGCGGCTAATTGAGAACTTTTGAAAGTTCTCGGCGTGGTTTCTCCTTTCTGCTCACTGAACAACTTGTCGCCACATGTACAAATCCCATTACCTTGGACCGACTAATATGCACCTGCACGTTAAACACATGTCTGCAAAGTTGTAAGAAACCTGCGTATGTCCCTATTATGGCAATCGTTGGTGTAATGCTCATAAACATACTGTAAGTCTAAGTGGCATCAAAATTTGAAAATTACACTTCTAACACGATGTCAAAACATATTACATTTTTATCCTGTTTAGCTTCCAGCATTACTGTAAATGTGACATTCTGTATCTACATTAAAACACACAAGAATGCCAAAAGTCACCCAGCATACATTNTTGTAAGAAACCTGCGTATGTCCCTATTATGGCAATCGTTGGTGTAATGCTCATAAACATACTGTAAGTCTAAGTGACATCAAAATTTGAAAATTACACTTCTAACACGATGCCAAAACATATTGCATTTTTATCCTGATTAGCTTCTAGCATTACTGTAAATGTGACATTCTGTATCTACATTAAAACACACAAGAATGCCAAAAGTCACCCGGCATACATTTGATCCCAGAGAACTTGCTCAGAAGGACGTTCTACAGGGCGGAACTGAACTCCAACAATAAACTTTGGCAGCTGGTTACTCATCAAAAATAGGTAAAAAAAATACATACAGGTTATTCACGGTAAAGTGAGCACTTTTGAAAGCCCTCTAATTTGGAATAATAGTCAATAAATGTATTTTATTTTAGCCTTAGAGGTTAACTTCCGGATGTTGCGAAATATACACACTGTGTTTATTACTTACTTGGCAATATTTATTTAAAAAAGGTTGTTAAACGATAAACATTTTATGAAAGGAAAAAGTAACCAGGGCCTCAAAAGTGCTCAATTTACCGTGAACAGCATATAAATAAAAGTATAGCTGAAGCAGAAGTAN
Source organism: Clitarchus hookeri (assembly GCA_002778355.1). Taxonomy (NCBI): domain Eukaryota; kingdom Metazoa; phylum Arthropoda; class Insecta; order Phasmatodea; family Phasmatidae; genus Clitarchus; species Clitarchus hookeri. The sequence continues at coordinate 101,153 of NQII01000180.1, read as the reverse complement.
GTTAAACGATAAACATTTTATGAAAGGAAAAAGTAACCAGGGCCTCAAAAGTGCTCAATTTACCGTGAACAGCATATAAATAAAAGTATAGCTGAAGCAGAAGTAACGCAGTCATAATGAAAGATAAATCTCTGAGTTTCTGAATAACGTATTATTGAACGAAGTAGTGCAGCANAAAAAAAAAAAAAAAAAAAATTGGGTGCTCATATTAACACACTTTCATGAAGGAAGAATGTTTGCAAACGTTGCGATTCAGTGTTAGATTATTATGCCTTAATTCTTCGAAAATTGATGCGTGTGGGGTGAAAGTACAAGGTGAAATTTATGTTTACCATGCACAGGAGGTTAATAATCCGCAGGGAACAACCAAAAATGCCGGAGAGTTACATTATTGAATGCACAAATGGGTTTCCAACTAGAAGTTGAACGTAAGGGAATCTGCCATCCCGACGAATGCTAAATGTCCTGCCATACAACTCACATCTTCGCCTTATTGTGAGTGGTTTGAATAGAGAGCAGCATGATAATAAGATTACAAATACTAAGCACGAACGAACTTATTTGCGTGTATCCAAGCAGAGATCCCAAATTTGATACAGATTTTCTTAAACAATTTTAAGCTTCCTTATTAATTACATGCATATACTCATAAATACTACTGTCGGATCACAACCAGTGAAACTTTCGAGGTATACCTAGTTCTCCCCGCCTTTCCACAATAACTGACTTGCAGATAACATGCCCTAAGAGTAAAGAAGGGGTGAAAAATCAAAATACAAGAATACAAGTACTCAAAATAATGTTCTAAAATGGCAATATATGGAGAAAAATGGCAATATATGGAGAACATTATAATAAACATAAAAAAAACCATTCTCGCTATGGTAATAGCTTTGGTAATGGAAGGCAGCGACTCAGCACCAAGTGCCATGCAGCACAATAACCCGACACCCTAAAGGAGTAAATTACTGCGTGCGAAGAAAATATTTTAAGAAGGGCGGTGGTCCCTCAGTGAAAGAAATGTCGCTTAAAAGCATTAGGCGGTATTTGTACTCCATGTCAGGAGAGGTTGGCAAATTCGACTGTTTGCTAGGTAAAGGGCGGCCTATTATAAAATGAATAAGCACCCAAGAACCCACCTCATCGTTTTTATATAGAGCAGTGATTCCCAAANAGGGCGGCCTATTATAAAATGAATAAGCACCCAAGAACCCACCTCATCGTTTTTATATAGAGCAGTGATTCCCAAAGTTCTATGAACTGCGACCCATTTAAAAAAGGCCAAATTTCAGGACCCACTTTAATGCCTTATGCGAGAAACGTGCCGTTTCGCTGTTCCATCATGTTCACGCAGTATTTCTTACGTAGCGTAAGGGAGTGAAAGGTAGAAGGATTAATAAAATAGTTAAAAAAAGTTGAATTATTAAAGAGAAATTTGAATGAAAAAGATACCTCGTCAAACAGCATTACTCAATGTGTTACATTACTAATTAAGTTTAAAAATAATTTTGGTTATAAGAAATCAGATTTTTCATTGCGAAGGATGCATTTGTTTTCTATTTATTCCCATTACATCTTGAGTGTCCACTTAAATTCTTGTCACTGTGTACTCTGCGTAGTATTTTACGTCTGATTGACAGTTGCATTGCATGTGTGTAGGTTCTATATTATAACATTTATAACTCATGCATATATTTGTGTATGAAATTATATCTTTCTGGGCCCACCAAATTTTAGTCTGTGACCCACCAATGGGTCACAGACTATGTGACCCACCCACACCTTGGGAAATACTGATCTAGAGAATATTTTGGTCTTGCTCAATCCTAAAGCTTCGGAGTTCAAGTCCGCCTTCAAATCTTCTGGGATGGAAGAGCAAACTCCAGTAGAAAAGGACACTGTTACTTCGTAGAATGTGACACTTTAGTATATTGTAGAATCTGATAAGTCTAAAAGAGTATTTTATCGTATTTCACCATTTGTAGATTTTAATTAATTAATTTTATTTGTGGACTGAAATGTTGTGACTTAGATTACTCCTGCACAGTGTTCAGAAAATTATGAAATAAATGNAGGGCGGCCTATTATAAAATGAATAAGCACCCAAGAACCCACCTCATCGTTTTTATATAGAGCAGTGATTCCCAAATTTCTATGAACTGCGACCCATTTAAAAAAGGCCAAATTTCAGGACCCACTTTAATGCCTTATGCGAGAAACGTGCCGTTTCGCTGTTCCATCATGTTCACGCAGTATTTCTTACGTAGCGTAAGGAAGTGAAAGGTAGTAGGATTAATAAAGTAGTTAAAAAAAGTTGAATTATTAAAGAGAAATTTGAATGAAAAAGATACCTCGTCAAACAGCATTACTCAATGTGTTACATTACTAATTAAGTTTAAAAATCNATACCTCGTCAAACAGCATTACTCAATGTGTTACATTACTAATTAAGTTTAAAAATAATTTTGGTTATAAGAAATCAGATTTTTCATTGCGAAGGATGCATTTGTTTTCTATTTATTCCCATTACATCTTGAGTGTCCACTTAAATTCTTGTCACTGTGTACTCTGCGTAGTATTTTACGTCTGATTGACAGTTGCATTGCATGTGTGTAGGTTCTATATTATAACATTTATAACTCATGCATATATTTGTGTATGAAATTATATCTTTCTGGGCCCACCAAATTTTAGTCTGTGACCCACCAATGGGTCGTGACCCACACCTTGGGAAATACTGATCTAGAGAATATTTTGGTCTTGCTCAATCCTAAAGCTTCGGAGTTCAAGTCCGCCTTCAAATCTTCTGGGATGGAAGAGCAAACTCCAGTAGAAAAGGACACTGTTACTTCGTAGAATGTAACATTTTAGTATATTGTAGAATCTGATAAGTCTAAAAGATTATTTTATCGTATTTCACCATTTGTAGATTTAAATTTACTAATTTTATTTGTGGACTGAAATGTTGTGACTTAGATTACTCCTGCACAGTGTTCAGAAAATTATGAAATAAATGTAAATATTTAAATAAATTACGCTTTTTCATTCATTTTCTTAGTGATTTGGGTAATTTTCAAGACATATTTTTTTCTATTTTCTTAATGGCATTGTGTTTAATGTTACAAAATAATTCTCATTTAAACAGCATAATTCTAAAACCCCAGCTAGAACAAAAGTATTATTTATTTCTGATGTTATTTTATGATTTCTACTTGAAAATTAATTTTTTTGTTATAAGTTTTAGTTTTATTTGTATAATTATTTTCGTGAAAGACCTGGCCGGAGGCTATAGGATAGAACGTTTTGGGCCTTAGGGTGGCACGGATCGTCACCGTGTCACGCTAAGAAATTTTGAGAAAATTTAAGGGGAAAATGTGTTAATATGGCCCCGAGATAGTTCAAATTCATCGAGATAGAAACTAACTGTGCGGGCGCGTTAAAAGAAGAGGCCCAGTGTCAATATAAAAAGGAGCGGAATTGTTAAATACCGGATGTCCCAACAAAAATTACACTCTTCGTTAATTAATGATAGAGAAACTATTAAAGACAATTTGATTGGACAGCGTGTATTTTACGGTACAAGGATAACGTTGGACGCGTGTGAGAACGTATAGCCATTCTGCTGGTGTCTGTTCCGTTTGCAGCCACGAGCGGCAAGAAAAAACGCATGCAACTTTGTACATAAATAAATCAATTCAATTAGTTTCTCTGAGAATGGCAATCAGAGTCACGGTGGAGTTGCAGTCAACGTCCCAAAATTAGCGAATGATGACTAACTGGAAACATTCCTCTTGGCGACAGGATTCTTTCTAAATTAGTTGACACGACTCAGGAACTGAATACCATATAGTTCGTTTATCCCGAGGAATAAGTCACAACAGCAGTGATCACTTGTTATAAATAGCGGCAATAATCTGTCAATCGTTAAGACTACATACCATCATCCTATATTTCGATACGCGTGGAAAACGCCAAGTAGTCTTGTTCTTAAAACGTTTACGTATATTAAGTAAGGNATCATCCTATATTTCGATACGCGTGGAAAACGCCAAGTAGTCTTGTTCTTAAAACGTTTACGTATATTAAGTAAGGATGCAGGACATCGCGTATATTAAACTGGAGCAAACTGCAGGTTGGCCCATATTCCCGTCATTTTTCGAATGCATCTTATTAAACACAACGTATTTAAAATGCAGACTAAGTGTCATGTTGGCGNATCATCCTATATTTCGATACGCGTGGAAAACGCCAAGTAGTCTTGTTCTTAAAACGTTTACGTATATTAAGTAAGGTTGCAGGACATCGCGTATATTAAACTGGAGCAAACTGCAGGTTGGCCAATATTCCCGTCATTTTTCGAATGCATCTTATTAAACACAACGTATTTAAAATGCAGACTAAGTGTCATGTTGGCGNAATATTCCCGTCATTTTTCGAATGCATCTTATTAAACACAACGTATTTAAAATGCAGACTAAGTGTCATGTTGGCGAATCCTTCAGGATAACCTGTTTCACGAACAAGAGAAATTATTTTTTACAGTTCTAAAGACAGTCCTGTTTATAGCCGTTTGAATGGATTCATTGGTGTCTCCCCCCACCAGAGATGATGATGACAAAGACACGCTCAACTGACTGTCAAACTATCCAGAATGTCAGTAGAAGATATTTAGCAATGGAAATAACAGTACAAAAACTTATTTTCACATCTGTAAAAAATGCACCCATTCGTGAGACAGGTGAAAATATCGGACAAAAAATTACAATTCATCCCCGCAAAATGAATGGATTTCAAAGATGAAAACTAGAATAAGTAGTTAGAAATAACCGGTTCTGGGACAGGCGATAGGCGATGGGGACAAGGGACAAGCCGACCGCCATCTTGGATGACATTATGCGGAAACTTCCTGCTCTGTCATTTCTCGCTAGCAGCGCTCATCTTGGATTTCCCTTTTTCCTTCCCTGCTTCATCACTCCACCTCAGCACAAAATGCTATTGCATTCCATTTGAAGGGTTTTCTCGTATTCCTGCCAGTCTCTCCCATCTCCAACATACTATTCATTGAGGTTATTTTGCGTTATGCCATAAGCCCACTTATAAGCATAGTTGGCTGCAACTTCCAAACCGTTTATGGCACAACAGCTACATTCATAACATAGATATCAACCCAGACAACGAAAAGGGCAGCAGGGTCAAGTATGCCCTAAGCCTACTNCATAACATAGATATCAACCCAGACAACGAAAAGGGCAGCAGGGTCAAGTATGCCCTAAGCTTACTTATAAGCATAGTTGGCTCAAATTTCCAAACTGTTTAAAATAAAGTTACAAAATTCAACATATGCATCACCCCTGATAAACGAAAAATACCACAGGGTAAAGTATGCCTTAANCTTATAAGCATAGTTGGCTCAAATTTCCAAACTGTTTAAAATAAAGTTACAAAATTCAACATATGCATCACCCCTGACAACGAAAAATACCACAGGGTAAAGTATGCCTTAAACGCACTTATAAGCATAGTTGACTGTAATTTCCGAACCATTGAAGATACAGTCACCAAATCCATAACATAGCCATTACCCCCGGCAATGAAAAGGGTTGCAGGGTCAAGGACTCCCTAAGAGAACTTATAAGCATAGTTGGGTATAATTTCCGAGCTAATTAAGATAAAGTCACAAAATTCATAAAATAGGCATCACCCCGACAACGAAAAGGGCCTCAGGGTCAAGTACGCCCTACGCACACTTATAAGCATAGTTGGATGTAATTTCAGAACAATTTGAAGTACAAAAACGAAAAGGGCCGCAGGGTCAAGTATGCCCTAAGTGCATAGTTGACAGTAATTACTAAACTGTTTTATATAAAACCACCAAATTCAAACATAGACATCACTCCTGACAACGAAAAGGGTCGCAGGGAAAGTATGCTGTAAGCCCACTTATTATCATAGCTGAGTGTAATTTCGAAACCCTTTCAAATACAACTACCAAATTCATTACATACATATCACCCCCTATGACAAAATANTTGAGTGTAATTTCGAAACCCTTTCAAATACAACTACCAAATTCATTACATACATATCACCCCCTATGACAAAATAGGCCTGCAGGGTTATGTATGCCCTAAGCACACTTATAAGCATAGTCGGATGTAATTTCCGAACCATTTAACATATAGCCACCAGATCCATAATGCAGGTATCACCCTTGATGCTGAATAGGAAGGTAGAGACCATTAGGCCTTAAGACCTCATATAAGCATAGTCGGCTGTAATTTCCGAACCATTTAAGATACAGTCACCAAATACATAACATACACGTCATGCCCGACAGTGAAAAGTATCACAGGGTTAAGCACTACTAAAGCCCTCTTATAAGCATAGTTGGAAGTTATTTCCGAATCATTTAAGAAACAGCTACCAAATTTATAACATAGGTGTCATCCCCCATGACTAAAAGGACTGCAGGGTCAAGTATACAATGTCCCCACTTATAAAAACAGTCAGTTATAATTTTCGAAACATTTCAGATATAGTCACCAAATTCATAAAATACCCATCGCCCCCGACGATGAACAGGGCCACGGGGTCAAGCATGCCCTAAGCCTACTTGTAAGCATAGTTGCCCACTATTTCTCACCCATCGAAGCTATAGGCATCAAATTCGTATCATAAACATCTTCTCTGATGAAGAATAGGGTGATAGGGTCAAGTCAACTTTCAGGCGTCTTATAAGAGTAGTTGACCGCATTTTCCCATCCACCGCCGCTACAGTGGTCAAATTCATACCATAGACATCACCGCCTACATAAAACAGAATATTAGTGTCAAGTATGCCCTAAGCCCTCGTATAAGCAGAGTTGGCTACCATTACCCACCCACCAGGGCTATAGTCAACAAATACGTAACATAAGTATCACTTCCGATGACGAAAAGTACCACAGGGTCAAGTACACTGTAGGCCTTCGAATAAGCATACGAGTAGTTGGCTATCATTTACCACACAAAGAAGCTATAGTCACCAAATTCATATCCTAGGCCTAACCTCTGATGACAAACAGGGTGGTAGGGACAAGTACCTACACATTCAGCCCTCTTATAAGAATAGTTTACCGACATTTCCCACCCACAGAAGCTAATACCACCAAACTCTTATCATATTCACTTCCGACTGCAATCAAGGTGATCAGGGCAAATAGGCCTTAAGCCATCTTACAAGAATAGTTGGTCAGCATTTCCAAACCTTTGAAGTTCGGGAACATGTGACAAACGTCCACACATGTAAAGAAAATAAAGATATAGATACAGGCGCATCGCAAATTTACAGTTGCGTGTAGGAGTGTAGCGTCTGAAATAGCACACACCTACACCTCGGCCTGCACGTACTCGTCTAGCAAATAGGTCCTTACTGATTTCCCTCTACCCAACTTCAGAGAGAATTACAACATAGCTTCGTATTCGAATGGCTGGATGGTGATACAAATTATTACAAATATAGAAAACTGTCCGGTTATTAAATAGAACTGCTCGTCGTCGGTACTGCATGAAGGCAGCACTGAGGGTCAGCACTGAGAGGTTGGCACTTAGGAGTCAGCAGTGAGGGGCAGCACTGAGGGGTCAGCAGTGAGAGGTCAGCAGCGAGGGGTCATCAGTAAGAGGTCAGCAGCGAGGGTCATTAGTAAGAGGTCAGCAGTGAGGGATCAGCACTGAGGGTCAGCACTGAGAAGTCGGCACTGAGGAGTCAGCAGTGAGGGGTCAGCAGTGAGGGGTCAGCACTGTGAAATCGAATATGATGTGTACGACTAACACCAGCAGTCCAACACAAGGATCAGCGGCCCGAGTCATCGTTAGCCTGGTTAACACTTAACAACCAGCCATATGTTGAAAAATAAAGCTGTATACATTTGTACCAATAACAAGACATACATAGTCGCAGGTTACACTAAAACATCTACGCATTAATATAAATAAACACCATAAGCAAAGCGCAATTGTCGGGGAAACTGTGCGTAAAAATATGAAACCTTCCTGTACATGAAAAATTGGTCATGCAACACACAAATAATTGCTGGCATATATGCATGTACATAACGAGCATAATATCATAACGAGTCACAACATATAAAAAATACCTGATGGAGCCACCGTCCATAATAGTGATATCAGTGTTGCTATCATGCCAAGAAGTTTAGTAAAAGCTAGAATGCACACCGACATGAGAAAGAACGAATGATCAGAAGGGCCAACTGCAAAAATGATTCCATGCGTCAAGTGCGATACACATTACGCAACTTGTAAATACTATGTTCTTGCTTGCCACAAAACAACATACATTAAGCCATTAGTCACGCAAGAGGGACATCACTGCTACATGCTGATGCAAACAGATATAAAAATAATTATAAAAGCAAATGGTTATACGAATTTACCAAGAAATGCATATTGTGCAAGCATAGCGTGAAGTACGTTATGTTAGGCGAAAAAATTTACATTGTGAAGTGCGGGAACGATAAGGTCAACACTGATGCAAACTGATAAAAAATACAATGCGAAGGAAAATAGTTATGAGCACTTACCAACCATCGCAATCACATATTACACATGCATGTCCCTTTATGAGAGGAATTCGGTTATACTGTACAAGAAAACAGTTCATTTTGTTTGAATACATCAAGCTGTAAATATCAGCATGTCTCTTTAAAATATAACTTCGAATAAACTGGTGGTTGTAGAGGATATCGCTTCTGTCCATCCTAGACGTATAACTGGCTATACATCGGGACTGCAGCTATAGAACAGAAAGCTGAGGCTCAAAAACACATACATAGGACTGCAGAATCTAACCTACAAGACATTTAAAAAGTGAAGTTTTCACACACACGAAATAGCAAGGCAGTGAATTTCGATGTGGACATATCTATTCCTTGGATTGACTGCGCGAGGCTCTATAAAGAGGCCTTGTGTCTGATTGGCTGCTGCATGCTGCCAAAAGTTACTCTTGCCATCTTCGTTTCTCCAGTCGACCGCTAGAGTGCACGAAAATCGTTTGCTAAGTTCACTGTGGTCTTCAGCCATCTTAGTTTCCCCTGTAACCTGTCAGGGGTGACTCCAATATCGTTTGCGTTACCGATGGCGGTCGCTAGGAGCTCTGGTGTCGACACACATGACCGAATTCCGACGTCCGGTCCGGCATGCAGAAACTCACCCATGCATGCAGTACTCTCTGCAAGTAGCTCAAAAAATGCTAGACGCACTAGGTTTCAATCCAACCGCCAATGAGGGTTACAGCTCAATGGTTCCGATAGCACAGAGGGACTGTAGCGGTATGGTTTCATTGTGAGGGCTAAAGGTTGCAATAAACAGCATCAGCCAAACATGTGGATTGGAGGGAACCTCGTTCAACCTATGAAATCGTCCCATACATGAAAAAAGTCACATAATAATAAATAATAAAGGCTCAACATAGACGCAAGTACCCTGCGAGCACGATGTCGTATCGAACCTCTATTATATAAAAATAATACCTGATATTTCCACAGTCCGTAACAGCGATATCTGTGTTGCTATTGCAACGAAAACTTTAGTAAAAAGCTGGAATACCCGTCAACGGGTAAAAGAGCTTATGTTCGTTCACAAGGATCAAACTCAAAAATATTCTACAGTATGTCAAGCGCAGTACACTATTTACCAGCGGTGATAGTTTAAAGATGTATTACACAACTTGTAAAGGCAGTGTTCCTTTGCTTGCCACTAAACATCATACATTTAAACCAGTGGCAATGCAAGAGACGACAACACTGCTAGATATAGATGATAAGATATAAAAAATGCAAAGGAAAATAGTTATGAACAGCTACCAACCTATGCATATTACGAGAGCAACGAACGCTGCACATTATGTTAGAAAAAAAAAAAATTACCGTCGCGAAGCACTCATGCCACCAGACATAAAAAAGGAAAATAGTTAATAACACCTACATATTGCACAAGTGATGACCACTGTACATCGCACCAGTCGATGCTAGCAAGATCATGCGTCTGAAAACTGACGTGGTAGTCTTGGTTAGTACAGCAGAATAGCAAACGATTTTCCCCACATACACCATCCGACGGAGCTACGCTACAGTACAGAGGCACATGAATTCCACTACCAACCAATGCATAATGTGCGAGCATCGAGCAACGTACATATGTCCCATTAGACTAAAATAAAATACTATGACAGAGTCTAGGAGCAGGGGGAGCGACAAGGTCGACATTGCTACATATTGATGCAAACAGATATAACAAAAATGTAAAGGCAACTAGTTATAAGCACTTACCAACCAGCGCATATTGCACATATATAGAGCATTGTACGTCTCGTTAGATTATGCTAATCAGACCAGGCAGTCCTGATAGTACGGCAGAATAGCACACGACTTCCTTACGAACCGATCGGAATGAAACCGTCAAATTCAGATAACAGCCAACACTCACAACCCACATCACAAGCGGTGGAACGAACCCACCCTGTCCAACATTGTGTGATCAACTAACATCTCGAGAATCTGAAAGGTTGTCAGGTGGGTCGACCGACGGTGTAGGCACTGTGCAGGTCTCGACGAGTCGAAGGGATGGTACATACACTAGTCAAGAGTCGAGTCAGGCTCCAGAGTGGCAGACCAGGCAAATCACTCATGCGCTTCCCTTTACGAGAGGAATTCTGTTATACAAGTCAAGGTAAAAATGTTACTTAGTTTTAAATACTATATACACGTAAATACTTTTAAGAATGAAGAAAAACATGCGAACCCTCTGAGAAATCCCATTTGCCCCTGCTCGCAATAGCAGGAACCGTGATGTCTTACGGCATTATCTTGACCTTTTACCACTAATTCGGACGACATCTATGCTAGGGATGAAGAGGGAAAAACCTATATTTTGTTTCTAAAACAGTCATGGGGGAAAATCCTTTTGCCTCGCTCACAACAGCAGGAACCATGTCAACAAGCTACTGTGACCTTGACCTTAAGAACATATAAAAACAATCATGGGAGCACACCTTTGGCCACCTTCTAGAAGAAAATCTAACGCTAAAAAAAAAAAAAAGCAATACAAAAAATTTAAAACCGCACAAAATCTACGACTTAAAACTAAAAAAGAATCACAATTTTTTTTGAAAATTTTAAAATCGCAGAAAAAATTATAAGACCATTGGCAAGCAAAGGATCGCAGTCTTTACAAGTTTCATTATGTGAATCGCACTTGATGCATTGTAGTCATTTCTGTGGTTTGGCTATTGTGATCATTCGTTCTTTCTCATATCGGCGTACACTAGCTTTCACTATGCTTCTTGGCATGATAACAAACTCATATCAATATTATGGACTGTGGTTCAATAGGGCATTTTCTATATATTGTGACTCGTTGTGACATCATGCTCGTGATGTACTTGCATATACGACAGTCATTTTTTTGTTTGTTAGGTGACTGATTTTTCATGTACAGGAAGGTTTCATATCTTATACACTCAGTTTCCCCGACCCTTGCACTAGGCTGATGGTGTTTATTTATATTAATGCCTACATGTTTTAGTGTAACCTACAACTATGTATGTCTTGTTATCGGTACAATAGTATACAGCTTTATTTTTCAACATAGGACTGATTGTAAAGGGTTACCCAGGCTAACGATGACTCGGGCCGCTGGCCCATGTGTTGGACTGCTGGTGATAGTCGTACACATCATATTCTATTTCGCAGTGCTGACCCCTCACTGCTGACCACTCAGTACTGACCTCTGAGTGCCGACCCCTCACTGCTGACCTCTCACTTCTGACCCCTCAGTGCTGACCTTTCACTCCTGACCCCTCAGATTTGATCCATCACTGCTGAACCCTCAGTGCTAGCACCTCACTGCCGACCACTCAATACTGAACTTTCAGTGCTGATCCTTCTCTGCTGACCCCTTACTACTGACCTCTTACTGCTGACCCCCAATGTGATCACGCAGTGCTGACCCCTCACTGTTGATCCCACAATGCTGACCCTTCACTACTGACCCCTCATTGCTGACCCCTCAATGCTGACCTCTTAGTGTTCTATGGTTGCAATAATTTATATCACCACCCAGCCATCGAATATGAAGTTATGTTGTAATTTTCTCTGTAGTGGAATATAATGGAATCAGAATACACCTATTTGCTAAACGACTGCGTTCAGGCCAATGGTGTGTGATTCTTCGGAGCCTACACTTCTACATGCAATGGTAACTTTGCAATGCACCTGTATATACACCTTTATTTTCTTTACATGCATGGATGGTTGTTTCATGTTCGTAAACTTCAAAGGTTTGGAAATACTGACCAACTATGCTTGTTACAGGGCTAAAGGCCTATTTGCCCTAATCTCCTTGATTTCTGTAGGAAGTGAAGAATGTTATATGAATTTAGTGGTCGTAACTTCGGTGGGTGGGAAACATCGGTAAAATATGCTTATAAGAGGGGGGCTTAAGGTGTACTTGTCCCCACCAAACTGTTTGTCATCAGAGGTGAGGCCTATGGTATGAATTTGGTGACTATAGCTTCTGTGGGTGGGAAATGGCAGTCAAATATGCTTATATGAAGGCCTAAGGCATACTTGACCCTGCGGTCCTTTTCGTCGTTGGAAGTAATGCCTATGCTATGAATTTGTTGACTATAGCCCTGGTGGGTTAGAAATTGTAACCAACTATGCTTACAAGAGGACTTAGGGCGTACTTGACACTACCATCCTGTTCATTGTCAGTGGTAATGTCTATGTTATGAATTTGATGCCTTTAGCTTCGGTGGGTGTGAAATAGTTGGTAACTATGCTTATAAATGGCCTTAATAAATGCTTGATACTACAGCCCTGTTCATCGTCGGGGGCTCTGACTATGTTATGAAATTTGTGACTATATCTTAAATGGTTCGGAAATTACAACCAGCTATGATTATAAGTGGGTATAGGGCGTGCTTGACCCTGCGGTCATTTTTGTTGTCGGGGGTGATGCCTATGTTATGAATTTGGTGACTATATCTTCATCGGTTCGGAAATTATAGTAAACTATGCTTATACTCTTAAGTACGCTTATGGCATACTTGACCCTGCGGTCCTTTTCGTTGTCGGGTGAGATGCCTGTGTTATGAATTTGGTGGTTTTTCCTTGAACGGTTAGGAAATTACAGCCAAGTATGCTTATAAGTAGTCTTACGGAATAGTACAAAAAAACCTCGAGAGATAGAACATGGGAGACGAGAAAGACTTGCAGGAATATGAGAAAACCCTCAAATGGAATGCAAGAGAATGCTATGCTGAGGTGGAATGATGATGCAGGAGGGGAAAAAGGAAATCCAATATGACCGCTGCGGGCGAGGAATGACGGAGCATAAGGTTTCCACATGATGTCATCAACGATGGCGCTCGGCTTGTCCCTTGTCCCCATCCCCCATTTCCTGTTCCAGAACCGGTTATTTCTAACTACTGGATTATATTGTATACTTCAGTTACTAGATTGCTTGGTGATGTCCATAATATTTGCTCTGTGAAAAGAATATATTTAATGACAACAGGAGCTTCGAAACAGATTAAAGAAAAGAAACAGAACCTCATGGCAATACAAACCTAGAGAAATAAAACAACTGTGTCAATTAGTTGCGAAATAAAAATATAAATCATAGGAAATATATGGGACCTGTGGGGAGACTGAAAATCACTATATCCAGAATCGCACCTGTGTTCTTTCCACCAAAGTGAAGATAATTAATTTATAAGAGATTTCTAATCTGGTACTTTGACTGTCAGTGACAACGATGGAGCCCTTTTGAGTGAGAAAGATATAAACATAAAATAATAGAAGGAATGCCGTTTGCAGCTGTATTGTGACAACAACTGGTTAATAATACACCGAGGAGTAAAAAAAAAAAAAAAAAAAAAAATAGGCGTGCGTATGCAAATAACAGAGGTATGGAACCAATCAGAGTAACGCGATGCAGTCGGAAGCTAGATCGTTTACTGCTGCTACAATGGCAGATTATTAAGATTTAAATGAGTTTGAACGTAGTGTTATAGTCGGCGCATGAGAGATGGGACATAGCTTCTCCGAGGTAGCGATAGCATTTGGATTTTCGCGTACGATCATTTCACGAGTGTACCGTGAATATCGGGAAACTGGTAAAACATCACATATTCGACATCGCTGCGGCCGGAAAAAGATCGTGAAAGAACGTGACAAACGACGACTGACGAGAATCATTTAACGTGACAGACGTGCAACCCTTTCTCAAATTGGCGCAGATTGGATTTGTGGACTGTCCTGCAGGATTCATGGTGTTAATTGCCTCCTGCATACCTTCAGACATTAGTCGAGCCCATGCCACGTCGTCTTG
>NQII01000180.1:57553-81604 GCA_002778355.1 Clitarchus hookeri | reverse complement strand
TGCCAATCGCGGCGTCAAACCATACGTAGCCTACATAGAAAAAGGGGAGGGGAGTTTGTCTCGTGAGTTCATGTACCAGTTAACCTGTTCAAGGAACAATAAAACTCGATTATGTGAACTCACAAATAGTGTAATTTATTAGTAAATTGGACCTAGAGACAACAGTGTCGACGTATTCCTACGCCCTGTCACTGAAGGCTAGCATCAAATGCTGGCGCCTCACGCCACAGAGCAGAATCAATACCTACTTCCAAACTTCAGCATTTGGCAGGTATCAGATCTAATCGGGAAATATATAGGCCTATGATTTAATTTAGTTTTTTTTTAATTTACGTTTTCTCTTGTATTAAAGAGTATTAACTACATGTGCATAAATGAAGAAAGTTGGTCAACAAAAACCTCTTTGCACATGTTATTCACTCTTAAAAATAATTTTTAGAATGCACTGAAAAATTCAAAAGGTCTGATTTTTACAGATACAAATTTTTTTATACAGAATAGGATTAACTAATATGTTTCCATTTCACTAAGCCAGGAAAATCTGCTCCGCATATGTATTTGAATGCTTTGTCAAGTTACAAAGAAGATAAACTATGATAGTATTTGTGGATCGTAATGACTTAGCGCTAATTCATTCTGAGCCTTCCCGTGGATAATGACGACTGACTTTGACACCCTACATTTTTAGCCTACTTTCCGAATAAAGGTAAGCTTATGCAGTCATCCAGTAACCTGAATGTCTATCTGGAAAGTATTTCCACCCCTTATAACTTCTAAATTTGCTAATGGAATTTCACCAAACTCGGCCCACATGTAGTATTTAGTAAGTATAGCTACATACGATTTTACAGTTTTCGATCAAGCCGGGTACTTATTTTCAAAATAGCGAGATAATTAAAAAATCAGCCATTTTGGAAGATAGAGCATTATGAATAAATAAAGTTTTTACTTTATATCTCGATAACTACACAACGAACTCCTGCTAAATTTGGCCTATAAGTATTAATATTGTAGGCTATGTTATTATATACAATTTAAATGTGCCAGACACTTATTTTCAAAATAGCG
Source organism: Clitarchus hookeri (assembly GCA_002778355.1). Taxonomy (NCBI): domain Eukaryota; kingdom Metazoa; phylum Arthropoda; class Insecta; order Phasmatodea; family Phasmatidae; genus Clitarchus; species Clitarchus hookeri. The sequence goes on along the minus strand of NQII01000180.1, from coordinate 80,536 downwards.
GCTATATAAATATTCTTAGATTCATTTGCTATATTTACCATACCATTTAACAAATTTAGATCAAAATTTTTATGTTGAAGATTATTTATTACAAGCATTAAATTAGTCAACAGGTAGCCTCTTTTGTCAGCCACTTTGTAAGATAGCGTCACATGAAATAAAGCTGTCATGTCATATCTCGGGAAAAAAATCTACTGATTTCTACCAAATTAGGCAAACAAGAGGTAATACGGTAGGCCATTTAACTTTGTATGTTTAAACTGGCTTAGGCAGTTGTTTTCAAAATGACAGTTGCATAAACATTCTAGATGAGTATGCTAAATCTGTAAAACCATGTAACAAATTTAAACTTAACTTTCTATGAAGCCAGTATTTATTACAACCGTAAAATATGTCCATATGAGCCTCTTTTATCTACCATTGTGAAATGAAATTTTTATGTCATATCTTGGGAAAATACTAACCAATTCCTACCAAATTTATCAAACAAATAGTACTACAGTAGTCCACATAAACTGACACGTTTAAGAGGATCAGACACGTATTTTCGAAATACCGCCATACAAACATTTTAGCATAGCATGCTATATCTACGAAACAATGTAACCGATTTCAACTTTACTTTGTATGTTGCCAGTATCTATGCACGCGTCAAATGAGCTAGGCCTAATACATAAACTCATTTGTTGGTCATTTTGGAAGACAGCCCAACAAGAAAAANGCACGCGTCAAATGAGCTAGGCCTAATACATAAACTCATTTGTTGGTCATTTTGGAAGACAGCCCAACAAGAAAAAATAATCTTTTGTGTCCTATTTCGAGAACAAATTAACTGACATCCACCAAATGCACGTGATAAGTTACACTTCTGTAGTCCATCGACATTTATATGATAGGTAGTCACATATTTTTAAAATAACAGCCAATTAAATATTTTTTGTTAGTATTCCAATGCCCCGAACAATTTCAACCGAACTTAATATGTTGTGAGTGAGTGAAGAGATTTCGGCGGCTCTTAACAGCGAGGTCTTGAAGGCCGATGAGGATGAAGCGTGGTGATTATGGAGCAACGCCGGAATGAAAAGGTGGGGGAAATGGGAGATCCCCAAGAAAATCCGCTGACCAGCGGCATCGTCCGGCACAATTCCCACATGCGAAAATCCGGGAGTTGCCCGGCCGGGAGTTGAACACGGTTCGCCTCGGTGGGAGATGAGCGCGCTAACCGCTCAGCCACCGCAGCTCCGTTAATATGTAGTAGTATCTGCGACAAACATAGAATGTGCCAATACACAACCATTTTGTCCTCTATTAATTAATAATGATAGCACCACATGAAAAAATTGAGCTTTTATGTCATATTTCGGGGACCAATAAATAGTTTATCGCCAAATTTTGCACACAATTAGTGCTACAGTAGGTCACGTAAACTTAAACGTTTTAAGTGTGTCTGACATTATTTACATTATGGGTGCCATTTAAATAATTTAGATAAGTTTGTCATATCTATGAAATAATCTGACCAAATTCAACTAAACTTTTTACGCGAAAGTATTTATTAGAAGCATCAGACATCCCTGTACGGAGCCTTTTTTTTATGGCATTTTCGTGTGATAGTCACAAATGAGAAATTAAAACTTTTATGTAATATCTAGGGAACCAGTATNTTTTTTTATGGCATTTTCGTGTGATAGTCACAAATGAGAAATTAAAACTTTTATGTAATATCTAGGGAACCAGTATACATATTTCCACCAAAATCTGCACACAAGTAGTGCTACGGTCGACCATGTAAACTTATATGATTTACGTGACTCACGGGCTTGTTTTCAAAATGACGGGCCTGTAAATACTTGAGGTTTGTAAACCCAATTTACCAAAACTCTATAGATTGATTACAACTGAAGTTGATGCTCTGAATACAACTTCCATTATGCAGCTGGTTGCACGTCAGTTTGCGGTACGAGAAGTTCTTTGTTCGAGTCCCAAAAGCACGTGTGTATTTGTAATGGTCTCATTAGTATTGTATTTGTTTCTGATTTCATTTTTAACAATATAGCTGTTAACGAGACGTCAAAACCCATTTACCATCTAACCTTTCAAGAACTTCATCAAAATTATTTGCATCTATGCAGAGGTAAGAAGACTCAATCGTTATATCGGTAACTTCTTGTTATGATTCGTTGCCGCTAATGCACTTGCGCAGCAGAAAACTTCGCATTAGTTCCATTGTAAAAACAAAACTTATGCATTTATATTCATTTTCATAAAAAAAAAAAAAANCAGAAAACTTCGCATTAGTTCCATTGTAAAAACAAAACTTATGCATTTATATTCATTTTCATAAAAAAAAAAAAAAATGTTTAACATCTGACATGAAGGATGAATTTCGTAGTTAAGATTTTTGGATTCATGTTGTGGNGCACGCGTCAAATGAGCTAGGCCTAATACATAAACTCATTTGTTGGTCATTTTGGAAGACAGCCCAACAAGAAAAATGTATCTTTTGTGTCCTATTTCGAGAACAAATTAACTGACATCCACCAAATGCACGTGATAAGTTACACTTCTGTAGTCCATCGACATTTATATGATAGGTAGTCACATATTTTTAAAATAACAGCCAATTAAATATTTTTTGTTAGTATTCCAATGCCCCGAACAATTTCAACCGAACTTAATATGTTGTGAGTGAGTGAAGAGATTTCGGCGGCTCTTAACAGCGAGGTCTTGAAGGCCGATGAGGATGAAGCGTGGTGATTATGGAGCAACGCCGGAATGAAAAGGTGGGGGGAAATGGGAGATCCCCAAGAAAATCCGCTGACCAGCGGCATCGTCCGGCACAATTCCCACTTGCGAAAATCCGGGAGTTGCCCGGCCGGGAGTTGAACACGGTTCGCCTCGGTGGGAGATGAGCGCGCTAACCGCTCAGCCACCGCAGCTCCGTTAATATGTAGTAGTATCTGCGACAAACATAGAATGTGCCAATACACAACCATTTTGTCCTCTATTAATTAATAATGATAGCACCACATGAAAAAATTGAGCTTTTATGTCATATTTCGGGGACCAATAAATAGTTTCTCGCCAAATTTTGCACACAATTAGTGCTACAGTAGGTCACGTAAACTTAAACGTTTTAAGTGTGTCTGACATTATTTACATTATGGGTGCCATTTAAATAATTTAGATAAGTTTGTCATATCTATTAAATAATCTGACCAAATTCAACTAAACTTTTTACGCGAAAGTATCTATTAGAAGCATCAGACATCCCTATGCGGAGTCTTTTTTTATGGCATTTTCGTGTGATAGTCACAAATGAGAAATTAAAACTTTTATGTAATATCTAGGGAACCAGTATACATATTTCCACCAAAATCTGCACACAAGTAGTGCTACGGTCGACCATGTAAACTTATATGATTTACGTGACTCACGGGCTTGTTTTCAAAATGACGGGCCTGTAAATACTTGAGGTTTGTAAACCCAATTTACCAAAACTCTATAGATTGATTACAACTGAAGTTGATGCTCTGAATACAACTTCCATTATGCAGCTGGTTGCACGTCAGTTTGCGGTACGAGAAGTTCTTTGTTCGAGTCCCAAAAGCACGTGTGTATTTGTAATGGTCTCATTAGTATTGTATTTGTTTCTGATTTCATTTTTAACAATATAGCTGTTAACGAGACGTCAAAACCCATTTACCATCTAACCTTTCAAGAACTTCATCAAAATTATTTGCATCTATGCAGAGGTAAGAAGACTCAATCGTTATATCGGTAACTTCTTGTTATGATTCGTTGCCGCTAATGCACTTGCGCAGCAGAAAACTTCGCATTAGTTCCATTGTAAAAACAAAACTTATGCATTTATATTCATTTTCATAAAAAAAAAAAAAAATGTTTAACATCTGACATGAAGGATGAATTTCGTAGTTAAGATTTTTGGATTCATGTTGTGGCTTCATTTATCGTCGACAGCGGCTTCATTACAAACAAAATCATTCGCATAGACAGTTGGAACCGGCGAAACAAGCGGCTATGGCCTTAAAAGTAAGGCACTGTTCCAACACTTGCCTAAAACAATTTCTCATATCGAGCTACTTGTATTTCGTAAATGTATATTTTACTTCACGGTGCAAGGTATTTTACTCAACTACAGCGCAAGAACCTAACAAACACCTCACTCCGACGTAACAATGCTGGCAAATGGCATTTTATAGGATCGCCACATCATGTATTTTCTGCATTGGCTTACTATACAATTACTTGTATACTTCAGTTAACTAAGAATTTACTGAAGCAAATGAGTTTCTTTAATAATGTTCTGATTAAAAAAAAAAAGTGGTGTTTTTTGTACCATACAAATTTCTACTTGCTGAAAACATTACAAGCTATTGCGGATTACGTAATAAACGTTCTCATTACATTATTTTTTTTCGCGCCAATTCTTAAACAAATTTCACCCAAAATGACTAAGCGAAAGTAGGTAGAGCTTTAAGGAGACATACGCGCGCCCGCACAGATGCGGTCACAAAGCAGGGAGATTCAATAAACCTATTTTCCGCGGATGTTAACGCAAACGAAACAATCTAAAAAACCCCCGTTAGTCAGTTCGTTCTAGTTTAATTTACTTTGATTTTGCCTACGATATGTATACATACATACATACTTTTGTTTGCTTTTTCCCAGGTATTCTATATTGCTTGCTCGTCCCAACCTGCTAGAAGCCATGCCAAATGCCAATACCGTGCAGTGGCGCTGATAGTTTTTTTTCAAAAGCAATACAGGCAAAAGCAAAACCGGTGGAAGCGGTGTGTCACAGCGTTTTCAGTTGCGTTCGGTTTCGTCGTCAACCCTGTTGCGCCAGCATTTTATTGTTTGGAAGGAAGTTCGTATACCGCGTTTAGAACTGCGGTAATATCGCAGAGTTCAGGCAGTTCACGGTAAAATGAATTCTTTTTAAAGACCTGTTTTGTATGTACTTGTATGTACATTGTGTATTCTCCCGCCAATGTACAACTAACATTGCCATGGACCTGATTACTTTATTCGTGCCTCAGTTAAGTAAAAATTTAAAATTATTATAAAAGTAAATATTTTGCATATTTGCTATTTCATGCACTTACATGCATTAAAAACAGAAAACAAAGGAAATCGTTTCAGTATTTACAATGTTTATCTACCACTTTAATTCAACGCCAAGGCATGGAACAATTTTCCCTCCGTCGTTACCAACATTACTGGGCGCAAGTCAGTGAATGTGGCCGTAAATATACGCAAGTAGCGCCAGTGGCATTTTTCAAAGGTTGATTTCAAAAGTGAACAGTCCTTAGATAAGTGCACAGAGATGAAATGGTGAGGTGGTTACTTTCATTGGCTGCGCGATATTCTGCGAATGGGCTTACTGTAGTGTCTTGTCAGCTGCTGAAGTTCCCTATTGGCTGGGCTGGCTGCTAGCGATGTGTTACCAGGCACTGGCCAGCGAGCGGCATTCCGACATGTTTGCCGGCCAGCAACGCCATTTTGCTGGCGTGTGCGGTTTGCAGTTCACGGTATAAGCGACTGTTTCACCTCTGTGTTCTTAAGTATTCTGCGACAATATAATGCGCCCCGTCCAGTTTTCGACGAAACCCCGATAAAGTTACCCCGCTCACGTGTTTGGAGCACATCCCGGGACTTGGAAAATTAAGTACCGCAACTGCAGCAATTACACGCTTCGGCAGCGCGGGCTAATATCAGTGGCGTAGCACGGATTTGCTGCAGAGGCAGAGAGAGATAGAGAGAGAGAGNCAGAGAGAGAGAGAGAGAGAGAGAGAGAGAGAGAGAGAGAGAGAGAGAGAGAGAGAGAGAGAGAGATAGGAGTGGGATAAACTTCGTGCAGTGGCATTCTCCAAGAGTTTTTCCAAAAGTTTGCTCAAGTCTTGGTGCCATTTATTCCAGCCACGGGGAACCTCCCGACTTAGTACCTACAGATTTATGATGTAATTTAACAGAAGTACACACATTATAAAAACTTAGAAAAAACCCCATTTAATTCTCCTGGGGCATTTATTCTAAAACTAAAAAAATTAAACTAAAAATTAAAAATAGGTTTTTATAATTTTAGTAAAGTTTGGGACGCGGTGGTGTAGTGGTCAGCTTACTCGCCTCCCGCCATGAATTTCCGATGAGGTCGCTCCCGATTTTTGCACACGTGAAACGGGGCTGACGTTGCCAAAAGGTTATCTTGGGGCTCTCCTGTTTCTCTTATTATTGCGTTTCTTAACTGCTCCCTCTTCACCTTGCTAAAGACCTGGGCTGTTGAACGCCGCTGAAATATCTCTCACTCTTGGATATTTCTGGTAAACAAATTCAATTGTGTGATATTTTTCGGATTTCCTGCGATTGGCTCTTGGCTAAGGGTAACTCGCAATTTTACTTACATAGGTTAAGATACGCTGAATAGCATGTTTCTGAAAACATTCGGTGCAGTAATTCGAAAGTTTTAAAAATAAACCAAAGCTCTTAATATATAAGATTCAAGGATCACACGCATATTTTTTTGTACGAGGGAAGGTTTAACTGTCTAGAGGGAACAAGATATACTTAGGCATTTTTTAACCATGAATGCTAACAGTTTAGTCAAATAAAGTACGAGGATGGAAGGGAAGAAAACAACAGTAAGAGAGAAATTAATCCTTAAACCATAACCTAGCTCATGCAAATGACAAAAATGTTTTAAATCTTTCAGTCCGTAAAATAAGACATTCTCATAACGATTCCGCATTGAACATTTAAAGCATGTATACATCAGTGCCACAATTCCAAAAAAACATTTTAACTGTACTGGTCGTGTGCAGATATTAAAGGCTTATGGAAAGGTCTCGCAGTGTGCGAATTTACGAAACATAAAATCAAGAACAGTATTTCAACACGTTAACATCTTGACGGGATAAGATTTATTGATAAGATATTTGAATGCGGGCAACGATCATATAAGTCCACATCAATAGTTGATGCAATCTATAGTTTTGGCTTTAAAAATTGCTTTTATTTACGAAAAAATAGGGATATAAACCACAAAATTAGTAAATATGCGAGACTGTCAAAAAATTAACAAAATAACGTTGTCTACTACTCTGTAATAATTAAATTTACGTATCTTTAAGAAAAAAATACATTTTTAAACAAAATTTTTTGACAGGAGCTTTAAAAAAAAAAAAATTTTTATTAAGTTTAGAATTTAAAAATTGGCAGAGCCTATTGTAAAATTTAAAACAGTAATTTTTTTAAAAATTTAATAAGAATTTTTTATTTACATGTACTGATTTTGTGATACGTCTACATTATTGTTATAAAAACTGTCAATAATTTTTAATTTGAAATCTATACTGCATATCAACTGTTACTGTCTGTGATGGGTCAGTTAATTCAAACATATAAGCAATATACGAGTATTAAGTAGTTCAAATTATTTTCTTGATTTTATGTTTCCAGAATTCGTACGCTTCGGAAACTTTCCGTGGCTCGTAATGACTAGGAAGGCTGGTATGCCTCAGAGAACACAGTGAGATCGTGTGTGGCACGCTGATATTACGCTTGCTTTTTAACAAAGTTTCTCTGCAAGTCGGTGGCTATGTACGGTCTTCTAAGCAACAAGCAAACTGTAGCTTTTAAAAAAAAAAAAAATATATATATATAATGCACTTTTAAAATATTCGTAATATCGTCTTTTAAAAACACCTGAAAATTCTAGCAACTGTAGTTCTGAATCCTCAAAAACCTATTCCAAAATGAGAAAGCAGTAACTCAGTACCGAATTCTCAGCACGTCCATAATTCGTAAGTTAAAATTTTTACCTGTAGGGAACAGCGTGGGAAAAAATCGGCTTCACCTACTATAAGCCGACACAAAATTGTATTGGTGAATAAACAGGTTCCTTGGGAAGGTTGGAAATTCGCAGTGAACACAGGCTCGGAAATGGCAGAAACATAGAAGCGCGATTTTCCATTCCTGTGTTTTCGTCTTGTTTCTTACACCGCCTCCGTTCAAAAACCATTTGCTATTTATAGCAGACACAATCGCTTCCCCGTATTTTTCTCAGAAGTGTTGTTAACTGCATTGTTCCGACAAACGGTATTCTCTTTATCTTTATCCTTTATGTTTGTAACAATCGTTCCCTTAAGGCAGTTCCATTTTTTTTCCTTATCGTGGACGCTTTATTTTCTTTTGTTGCTTTCCTTGCGGTTGTCATAATTCTGTTTTCTTCCTGAAAAGAGATATTTCTATCGTTATTTTTATAAAAAAATGTTGCAACACATGCAAACAGAGTGTCTATTGTCTGTAAAATGAAGACGTCGGGGCAATTTTTTGCAAAGCATTAATTACATTATATTTTTCATGCCATATATCACGTAAAAGAGAATGAAATTTTTGTACCAATATTACGAAAATCAAGAAAACCTTTGTAAAACATTCTGGTCGAAACAAGGATACCAAATTTTGAAAAATCACTATCAGAAATTTATATGCTGTTTTAAAAGATTTTTTTTGTCAGTAAGTCGAAAATTGTTGTAAAAAGAAAGTTAAGCTAATAAAAATCATAGATAAATATTCTCTAAACTTTATTAATTGTTTACCTGTCTATAGTTGCGACAGCTTACATTATTTTTAACCAATGGCGGCCAGTGGCTTTGAAGAGCGTTGAAACTGGCTGTTGGCTACTCACAGTTTAGGTAATACACTGAAGAGCCAAAAAAACCGGTACACCTTCCTAATATCGTGAAGGGCCCCCGAGCAAGCAGAAGTGCCGCAAGACGACGTGGCATGGACTCGACTAATGTGTGAAGGTATGCAGGAGGCAATTCACACCATGAATCCTGCAGGACAGTCCACAAATCCATAGGAGTGCGAGGCGGTGGAGATCTCTTCTGAACAGCATGTTGTAAGGCATCCCAGATATGCTCAATAATGTTCATGTCTGGTGACTTAGGTGGCCAATGGAAGTGTCTAAAGTTAGAAGAGTGTTCCTGGAGCCACTCGGTAGCAACTCTTGACGTGTGGGGTGTCGCATTGTCCTGCTGGAATTGTCCACGTCCGTCGGAATGCACAATGGACATGAATGGGTGTAGGTGATCGGACAGGATGCTTACGTATCTGTCATCTGTCAGAGTCGTATCTAAATATTTCAGGGGTCCCATTTCAAGCCAACTGCACACGCCCAACACCATGAGAGAGCCTCCACCAGCTTGAACAGTCCCCTGTTGACATATAGAGTCCATGGATTCATGAGGATGCCTCCATACCCGTACACGTCCATCCACCCGATACAATTGGAAACGAGACTCGTAAGACCAGGTGTTTCCAGTCATCAACAGTCCAATGGCGGTACTGGCGGGTCCAGACGAAGCGTAAAACTTTGTGTCGTGCAGTCAACAACGTTACATGAGTGGGCCTTCGGCTCCAAAAGCCCATATCAATGATGGTCAATTGAATAGTTCGCACGCTGGCACTTGTTGATGCCCCAGCATTGAAATCTGCTCCAATTTGAGAAAGGGGTGCACGTCTGTCACGTTTAATGATTCTCGTCAGTCGTCGTTTGTCCTGTTCGTTGACGATCTTTTTCCGGTCGCAGCGATGTCGAAGATTTGATGTTTTACCGGATTCCCGATTTTCACGGTACACTCGTGNTCTGCTCCAATTTGAGAAAGGGGTGCACGTCTGTCACGTTTAATGATTCTCGTCAGTCGTCGTTTGTCCTGTTCGTTCACGATCTTTTTCCGGTCGCAGCGATGTCGAAGATTTGATGTTTTACCGGATTCCCGATTTTCACGGTACACTCGTGAAATGGTGGTACGCGAAAATCCAAATTTTATCGCTACCTCGGAGATGCTATGTGCCATCTCTCGTGCGCCGACTATAACACCACGTTCAAACTCACTTATATCTTGATATCCTGTCATTGGAGCAGCAGTAACTGATCTAGCAACTTTGCAAGACGCTTGTTGTCTTATATAGGCGCTGCCGACCGCATCTCCTTACTCTGGTTGGTTCTATATCTTTATTATTTGCATACGCCCGTCTATACTAGCTTTGTTGTCTCTCCTGTGTAGTAGGGGTTAAGTTGGATGGTTGTTGGAGGGATAAAGTTGGAGAGGCATGTAAGTGGCCCTTTTTTCCTACATAAACATTTTTTGCACCAATAGGAATTTGGTTATAATTCAGCAAAGTTTTTAATAAACCGGGAAACTGAAAACTACGTTTGAGCAGTCACAGATTTTAAGATCAGAAAATTAGGGATATTATGTACAATACCAGAATTTAATACAAAGAATTAGTTAAATGCCACTTAGTAATTATTTATTCGTCTTCATACACATTTCATACAATAGGATTTGCCATTAGAGGAGAAGATCCAAATATAGGCCCTGGTTCAAATACAGGATAGCGAGTGTGTAGCTCGGCATGGTGCTGCTACCTAGCGGGATCTGTGTGAATGTGTTGTAGAAGGATACGTCTTGTAACACCAGTCAGCCAGGAGCGTGTTTTCGCGCTGTTTTGTGTGTGACGCCATATTTGTGGTTATCTGCCTCTTTGAATCTTTAAACAGGTATTTGTTCATTATGTTTATATAGCAATCAGGTATTTGGTTATATGCATTTCATTGTTTATGTATTGGGCTTTAAGTTGACGTAGCAGCTTATTTGTCAGTGTATGGTGTTGGCCATTATAACCACCAAACCTTTCTAACATGCAACTCGCTAGGTGCTCTAAATATGGGCTACAGGATGTGCGCTGAGTATAGGATACTAGTTCCTATTCAGATCACAGGTTTGTACAATTTACATGCTTTAAGATGGTCGGGTATGTTCCAGGATAGGCAGAAGGAAACCGAAGTATGTGTCTAAAAGGAAAAGGAAGTTATGGAATAAATCTGATATGGAATAGGCCATTGAAGAGGTTAAAGAAAAGAAGATGGGAACAAAGAAAGCATCAGAAATATTTGATTTACGCCGCAAAACATTGCAGGCTTTGAGTAAGAAGGAATCTCTTTCTCCATCCTAAGTGGCGGCAGTCAAACTAAGTAGAAAAAACTATTTTAAGAGACGAACTTGAGCGAGAGCTCGCTAGGTATCTACTTGATATGGAGCAACACATTTTTGGGTGCACTAGGGGTGACTTGCGGCGGATGGCGTATCAACTGGCAAAACAAAATGGTTTACAACACACGTTCAAGTTAACAGAAGCTGGAAGATCTTGGGTGGATTTTTTCCTCGAACGCCATAAGGATGTTCTGTCCCTCCGCAAGGCTTGTGGTACGTCATTTTCACGCGCATTAGGCTTCAATAAAGAAAATGTACTAACAGTTTTAGAGATTCTAGACGGCGCCTATGAATAACATAAGTACCCAGCTAAGAGAGTGTATAACGCGGACGAGACCGGGCTCACCATCGTCCAAAGTAAAGTAGCGGATGTTGTTGCAAGGAGAGGGAAACTACAGCTGAAAGAGAAGCTACAATCATCATCATTACCTGTATGAGTGGCAGTGGACACTTTGTACCTCCTGCAGTTATATTTCCAAGAACAAATATGTCCAATCAACTGATGAAAGACAGTCCAGCGGCTTCGATTGGATTTGCTCATACATCTGGATTGGTACAAACTAAGATCTTTACAAAGTGATTCAAGCATTTTATTGAGAAAATAAAACCAAACACAGACTCGCCCGTTTTGTTCCAGTCATGTTCGAAATTTAGACATAACTGATATGGCCCGAGATAATCCCATGACCATTGTTTCATTGCCATCTCACTCAACACATAAGTTACAGCCCCTCGACAAGACCTTCATGGGTCCTTCGAAGAGTTACTACAGTGAGGAGGTTAGAATGTGGATTCGTCATTCTCGGGCATCTCTTACTCCTTACGATATGAGGGAGCTGTTTGGACGAGCCTACTTGAAGGTACAGACTGGGGAGATAGCTGTGCACGGCTTTAGAACTACAGGAATCTTTCCACAGAACAAAACACATTTTTTCTGTTGCAGATTTCATAACCTCTGAAGCTGAAGATGAGAAAACATGCAATTCTACAAAACTATGCTTGGAACTTCCGTTGATCCCTCACTGGAATCTACGATCACAGTGTCACCTTCAAATGGCCATAGCCAGCGCCAAACTGAACCACTTTCAGCAGCTCCTACGACCTCGCCTGGCGAAGACGTTCCAGTCCCACCTTCAGAAAATCAAGAAGAGATTGCAGGAAATTCAAACCAGTTTTCTTCGCCAAATTGGCAGCTTCTTCCTGGAATCTCAAAACAAATGACCCCTTTCCTTATTTCACCAGTACCTGGCATAAGGAAGAAATCCAGATAAAATCGGGGTCGCAAGGCTACAGGTTCTTGTAGGATAAATGCAATTCCATACGAAAGTGCATTGGTCGAGTCATTGGAAAGATCCAAGGCTTCAAGAGAGAAGAGCAAGAAAAAGTTAGACGTCAAAGAAAAAGCAAAAATACTAAAAAAGCGGCGAGGAACATACCCAGAGAAACAAAAGAAGCAAGAAGAAAGAAAACTTAAGTGGCAAAGACATAGGTCTATAGACCTATCAGATTCAGAAGAATCCCAAAATGAAGTCCCTCATCTGGATGATGGTGAAAGTGACTTGGATCTACCTGTTGGGAAGAAAACGCCTAATGATGAGGATGCTACCTGCATGTTTTGCGAGGGTAGATACCTTGACGATAAGGGGGTGAGGTATGGGTTATGTTTTTTTATGTTGTCTATGTGGGCACACGACGATTGCGCAGGTGCTGAAAAAGATGAATGCATATTTAACTTTTATAAGTGGACTAGTGAGACATTTGAAGAGTTAGACTGTTGTAGGCTAGTTGTTTGTTTTATTTTTTTTCATTTTTGGGAGTTTGCTATGATACAAATTTTTTTTTATCCTTCTATTCTAAGGTTTTCATTAGCTAATTAAGGAATTTTCATTGATTTATTAGGCTATCTTTCAAAGTCACTTAATTTTGCGAAGATAAAATTTTACTATAGACCTGTGGGGTGGGTTTCTGTAGCTTCTTGCAATTATGAATTTTTTTCCCCCTAATTTTATTACATCGCCTCATTTACTGTGCTTTATTCAAGGTTTATGTGATGATTAGACTTTATTACACTGGAGAGCCAAAAAAAAAAATAAAAACTGGTTAGGCGTGCGTATGCAAATAACAGAGGTATGGAACCAATCAGAGTAACGCGATGCGATCGGCCGAGCCTATATTAGACAACAAGCGTCTGGCAAAGTTGCTAGATTGGTTACTGCTGCTACAATGGCAGGTTATCAAGATTTAAGTGAGTTTGAACGCGGTGTTATAGTTGGCGCACAAGAGATGGGGCATAGCATCTCCGAGGTAGCGATAAAATTTGGATTTTCGCGTACCACCATTTCATGAGTGTACCGTGAATATCGGGAATCCGGTAAAACATCAAATCTTCGACATCACTGCGGCCAGAAAAAGATCGTCAACGAACGGGACAAACGACGACTGACGAGAATCATTAAACGTGACAGACGTGCAACCCTTTCTCAAATTGGGGAAGATTTCAATGCTGGGGTATCAACAAGTGCCAGCGTGCGAACTATTCAACGGATCATCATTGATATGGGTTTTCGGAGCCGAAGGCCCACTCGTGTACCGTTTTTGACTGCACGACACAAAGCTTTACGCATCGCCTGGGCCCGCCAACACCGCCATTGGACTGTTGATGACTGGAAACACGTTGCCTGGTCTGACGAGTCTCGTTTCGAATTGTATCGGGTGGATGACGAGTACGGGTATGGAGACATCCTCATGANGTGGATGACGAGTACGGGTATGGAGACATCCTCATGATCCATGGACCCTAAATGTCAACAGGGGACTGTTCAAGCTGGTAGAGGCTCTGCCATGGTATGAGGCGTGTGTAATTGGCGTGAAATGGGACCCCTGAAATATTTAGATACGACTCTGACAGGTGACAGGTACGTAAGCATCCTGTCCGATTACCTGCACCCATTCATGTCCATTGTGCGTTCCAACGGACGTGGGCAATTCCAGCAGGACAATGCGACACCCCACACGTCAAGAGTTGCTATCGAGTGGCTCCAGGAACACTCTTCTGACNTTCCAGCAGGACAATGCGACACCCCACACGTCAAGAGTTGCTATCGAGTGGCTCCAGGAACACTCTTCTGACTTTATACACTTCCATTGGCCACCTAAATCACCAGACATGAACATTATTGAGCATATCTGGGATGCCTTACAACATGCTGTTCAGAAGAGATCTCCACCGCCTCGCACTCCTATGGATTTATGGACTTCCCTGCAGCATTCATGGTGTGCTTCAGTGTATCTTTATGTTGGACATGTTTCCTCAGTTTATGAAGTGTCTTTTATTTGTAGCCCATATTTTTACCCATGTTTCAGAATGGATGATTTTGCATATTTTTATTAAATGTTATGTGGATGAAATGTGGTTACTTTATAATATATTTTTACATACATATCTTGAAGTAATCATATTTCGTGTGTATGTGCATTCATTATAACCTTCAAATGTTACAACCCATTTGCAATAGAATTCGTCAACAAGTGGTGACCTTCTCCTCTAATAATTTTAAATTGGAACATTTACGCATTTCGTTCTATACTGAAAATTATCGTCTGCACGTTGTATATTTTAAGGATTTTCTATTATTATTAAAGGAACTGTGTTATCGGACCATGCCATTACACGCATCTGCCAAATAGTAATTAAGGTTTCACGTTAAAAAAAAGTGGCTTCCAATAGGAAATGTCACTATAGTCTAGTCGCGGTTTCTTCACACATTTTAAAATCAAACCTTCACAAAAAAATTACCTCATGTATGATGTCCTTGGTTGTTTCCTAAGTATGTCATGTATCAGAAGCGTTTTGTTCTTATATTAACATAAATTTATCTTATTTTTGTATTAAAATATAACTTATACTTATATTTGAGCTATAAATTATATTATAATAATATTTAATATGAATTAAAACTGTGAGAAAATAGGTGTGTTGTTAATGCCTATTAACAAATAGTTTTTATGCAAAATATTATTTCACTCAGTGCGCACGAATTCGGTGCGCTGTCTTTTTGGTGTAATTTTCGAGACACGGTCAAGGATACTTCTAATACAGGTTCGGAAGATCAAAGTTAAAAGTGTGGCAGAGGGAACATTTTCGCCACTAAGTAAGCGCTAGTGTCGGCAAGGTACCAGCTTTTCTCTATTTTCTACGTATAAAAAAAAGGGGGATATTTGCAATAACCATAAATCAAATATAAAATATTTTCAGAACGAAGCAAAATCTTTATCTGTTATAATTCANAGGGGGATATTTGCAATAACCATAAATCAAATATAAAATATTTTCAGAACGAAGCAAAATCTTTATCTGTTATAATTCACGTAGCTCAAAATTTTAATTAATAGAAAATNCACGTAGCTCAAAATTTTAATTAATAGAAAATAAAAGTTATCTTTTGGAAAACTGCGCACCTAGCGGCGAAAATTTTCCCCACGCCAAACTATCCCATAAGAAACAAATTCTTGTTCCTAGCCCGAGTAGAATTAACCTTAAGTCGGCCAAGCTTTGTTTGTATGAGGCGGAGGAATATTTTGGAAGTAAAACTTTAGCAGGGCTTCAGAAAAGATAGAAGTAATTGTGAATGGGCTATACGTGACCGTCGTACAACTCGGCAAATGTCCACATAGCAGATAATTAAACGCAGGCGAAATAACGTTGAGATTCCTCTAATGCGAGCGTGCCCGTTTTCTGATTGTCCGCGTTACACCCTAGGACGGGCTTTGTGTGTGACTGGCTAATGCGTGCTGCGAAATATTACCTATTGGTTGAGCTGCTGGCTGACAAAGAAGGTTACTAGGCGCTGATTGGCGAATGGAGTTCCGACACGTTGCCGGCCAGTGACGCCATTTTGTTGACGGGTGCGGTTGGAGTTCGCGAAAGAAGAGGATGTTTCACCGCTGTATACTTAAGTACTCCTAGTGGAGTGGAGAAATTTCATTGGCTCTTATCGAGGTCTTAAGAGCCGGCGAGGATGAAGTGAGGTGAGTTTGGAGCAGCGCCGGAATGCAAGGGCGGGGAAAACGGGAGATCCCCGTTAAAACCCACCAATCACCGGCATTAGGGGGGAGGCTAGTAGTCCAACCACTACAACACCACGACCCCTTAAGTAATTGAGGCCAAATATATTTATTTATGATAGTTTACAGTGTCCTAATTGTATATAAGCAATTTTTACAAAAATCTTGGTGTTATCAAAAACTCAGTATTTTTATGAATGGCGAATTCAATAATTTCATTAAATTTGTGACTTAACCGGCAAAATACGAGAGTAAATGATTTAACATGGCGCAATAACTGGTTTGACATTTTGAATTAAATACATAAGAAGTTATAGTTATTATACTGCACCGTATCATAACGTCATTGATGCAAATTTTATCTGCAACGAATCGCCAGCGCATGGGTGCTGAGAATGAAACAGATAAATAGCGTCACGGACGTTAAGCATTATGGCCAAGAGTGTCCTACTCCAACGAATTTTGTATGCTGACCCTTGTGCCAAGTTTAGCCAGGCTTACTTACAAAGCGTCTCTATTTACATATTGCATGGCGACACGTAAATGTGGAACCGAATTTCTTCTGTTGTTCCTGGCATTACCATAATTTTCGGTTGGCCGCTCAAACAAGCAAACTTTTGCCGTACTAAATCCAAAACCAGAAGTTTCTCGCTGGGGATATTTGTCAGTAAAGAATAATAACCGAGGAATTAAGACAGACAGTAATTCCCTAGCACGAAGCAGAAAAACAACCAAGGCATTAAAATGAAATACGACTGAAGTTCCCCGGCGAAGTAATTTATTTTAATTCTAACTGCTTTTGTTCCCTGCTTATTCTTGTTTCAAATACATTTCGTCTTCTGCTCTGGATTGTGACTCAAGAAATTGGTTTTTACATTATTCAGAAAGTGAAGTAAAGCGATAAAAGGAGGGAGAATTTTATAACTTCCTGCATTGCTCCGTTATTCTGCTAAATACCGCCTTTTTTGTGCAGTTAACGCTCACTGAAAAACAATGATGCATCAAGAATTCGCAGGAAAATTTAACAGAGAAAATTCATTAAAGCTTGTTTTGTACTCGCGAGCAAACTAAAGATTACATCACTAGCTTTCCTTGGAAAATAGTTGAGAAACAAAAAAAAATTAAGTTGGTAGACGTCTCCCGTAATTTGGTTTTCCTACGGAGTGTAAAACAAAAGAAAATCTGATCATGAATGTGTAAAGTCGACAGTACAACCAGAATTTTTCATATTACTCAAACAAGTCTCATTGTTTAACATGTAAAAAGAAAGACACGAAACTAGCAAACGCAGGACTACAACAATTTAAAATAAAAATACTGCCAATAAAAGTGTTACTTTATTTCTCTGCCCTCAACACTGTGGGAATCCTAGTATCTGACTGTTAACATGAAGTTTGGAATTCGAGTCCTATTTAAAGTTTGATGTTCCTATTTAAAGCATGATGTGCGTATGTAACCTTAGATCTGGCTGATTTTAAATTCCATTTTGATTTATGAATATAGTCAATTCGCGATTTTTTCACACTTTTTGAATCAAACCTTTGAAAAATCATCCTATGTATGACATGTTAGGTTGTTTCACAATTAAGTTAATTATCAAAAACATCTTATTATTGTGTTAACCTAAAACCAAAAAAAAANCATGTTAGGTTGTTTCACAATTAAGTTAATTATCAAAAACATCTTATTATTGTGTTAACCTAAAACCAAAAAAAAATTCCTTATTTCTGTTAACAATAAAAATTTTCTCTGTAAATTACATTTCATTTATAATTAATATGAANCAAAAAAAAATTCCTTATTTCTGTTAACAATAAAAATTTTCTCTGTAAATTACATTTCATTTATAATTAATATGAATAAAAATAGCGATAAAATATGTGTGCTGGTAATTATTAGTAAGAAATAGTCCTTATGCAAAATATTATACTGAGTGCGCATGAATGAGGTGCGTTGTCCATTTGGTGTAATTTTGTAGACTCGTTCAAGCTTTGTTTGCACGAGGCTGAGGAATATCGTGCAAGTAGAACTTTAGCAGGGCTTTGGAAAAGTTGGAAGTTATCGTGAATGGGCTATAACACCGACTGGATGAAATTACCAAGAAAATACATATTTTCCATGTATACATAAATAAACCTTTATGAATATTTATTTGTATGCGATACAACATTTAAATGAGTTATATTTTCTAAGTTCTGCATGTCGCACAGTCAGATGCAGTTGGAAGCCACTCTTCTTCTACATTAAAGACTGTAACCTTCAGTGAGATGACTTCCAAACAGCGTATCTTACTCAGAATTCAATCCCAAGAAATTTCGCCCTAAACGTTATAATATAACTAAATTTTCTCAAAGTTATTTTTAAGGTGTCATTCCTAAGAAGAATTGTTTACCGGTTCATTACAGTCTACAACCGTGTCATCTTGTATTACGCATCTCACTGCGAGCAGTTACAGCGGATCAGCGGATACTTTACAATCAGTTGTTCAGGCCCGCAGTGAGACGCGCAGTACAAGATGTTCTACTGAGCTCTGCCGAGTTTCACAAGCAAGTCCTGGCGGTTCAAGCGCTGTGAAATCTTTGTTGTTGCGCCGGACGTGCGTTGCCTGTCGCCGAACTGCGTGTGCTATACGCCAGCTTGGAATGAATTAAGATGATACTCGGTGGACAGTGCAGACTTCTGTCTATTCCAAGTACAGGGCGGAGGCCTGAATCAGTATGTTCTGATTGCTGTAATTTATAGTCTTTTCGCAGTTTCTTCACACTTTTTGAATCAACCCTTTGAAAAATCAACCCATGTATGACCTTTTTTGGGTGCTTCCTAAATATGTCAAGTGTGACAAGAGTTTTATACTTGTGTTAACACAAAAGTGGTACCTTGTTTTTGGTTAAATTGAACTTTTACTTATATTCTATATATAAATTATATTTCATTTGTGTAAAACACGTTTTTTGAGCTATAAGACTGAATAATTATTAAGACGTTAATGCTATGTTTAACATGCTCAATATTATTTTTCACATGATTACTTTTGTTTTTGTGGCAAGATTTATTTATTTGTTTTGCAACATAGTCCGTAATATTTATTTTGTTTTTTAACAGTTTTTTATTTGGCCGCATATTTATATGTTTTTCTATTTTTACATTGTGTACGTTTAATTATAAGCCAATCACGGAAAAGTGAGCACTTTTGAAAGTCCTCTTAATTGAAATAATAGTCAATAAATATAATTTATTTTAGCCTCAGACGTCAACTTCCGAGTGCGGTGGAATGTATGCACCATTTTTATTAATTATATGTAAATATTTATTTAAAACGTTGTTACAGGATAAAAAATGACCGATAGGAAAAAGTAATTAGAGCCTCAAAAGTGCTCTCTTTACCGTGGACAGCCTATAGAAGGCCATATGACTCTTTACAATTTTGATAGTTGGGACAGATTTAGTGGCAGTACAGATAAATTTGAATTGAAACCTTCGTGATTGGCCAGTGTTTAAAGAACGTTCTTAAGTTAAGTTTTCAATGAAGAAGCCTGACATCTTGTTACGCGACGACAGGCAGCCTGCCCGGGTGGGCTGTGCACTAGGTTGTACGTTTAGATTTTCATAGGGAAGTCCGAATTAGCACCCCTAGAAGTGCAGGCCGTCTAATGGAGATGAAGACGGGATGTATTTTAAGCAATAAGTAGGCCTGTATCACGTCTCACCACGTAGATTTTAGAGAGGTTAGCTAGAACTCGCGCGACGTCCGTTACGGTCCCATTGAACTGTATGCTAGCAGCGTAAGCCGTGTTCTTACATAGAGGGAAGACGTCACCCAGGACTGCTGCGCATCCGAAGAGATGCCTCGTCGGCGTACTTAATCATGGGGAACTTCAAGATCTTCAGAATTCTCTGTTTAACCACTAATTTCGGTTAAGAAATTCCAAATAAAGTTTTTCACCTAATACCGTCAATACAACTTACTAGAATATTTTCTCATCCCGCCATATTGTTTTCCTTACGTACGCGACTTTTTCCGACATTTACTACGCGAAACCGGAACTGAATCATGGCTCTACCACTAGCTAATTGCTCAAGATTTATTTAAAATAATTATTTTTCAAAGGAATATTAAAGATTTGTGGATTGATTTTGGAATTTTTCAGGTATATTAACTCTTAACCATCACGACGGCACTAGTGTTTCAAAAGCCACTACCCCAAGCAGAATATTTCAATTATATTGCAAATAATTTCGGCTCCACAGATAATTTATTGACTTGTAATGCCATCTGGATGAAGTATTTAATTTTTTTGTAGAAGTCAAGTAATTTTGAGTACAATTAAACTTCCAGANTTGTAATGCCATCTGGATGAAGTATTTAATTTTTTTGTAGAAGTCAAGTAATTTTGAGTACAATTAAACTTCCAGACAGTTTTCAAACACAGTCGCCCATTGTTGTCATTCAGTAGTCGTAGCAAGTTTTCTCCTAGTGTTCATATTTGTGTACGTGTTTGTCCTGGACTACAACATTTTGCTACCAGACTGCAGTGTTTCTGTATGTACAAATGGTACACGTTACTTCAAATTGGTAATATCAGGTGTGTGTGCATTCCTATTTACAGCCTGGACGGAGCCGGGCAAAGCATCTCGCCAGACTGCCTTCATGCGTCACGATAGTGCATTTAATTTCTAGTTTTCACACGGGTTTTTTTATTATTTTTTTTTGTGTTTCTAAGGAGTTAAATTGTTAAAAATTCTGGTTTTCAATAAGCACACTAATCTCGTACTCATTTGGGACGATCGTGACTGCGCAACTATACAGTTTCTTTTTATTTCCCATAAATACGGTCTATAACTGTTTTGCATTACGTTTTGTGCCATACCTCACGCGTTGTAGGNATTCTTTTTATTTCCCATAAATACGGTCTATAACTGTTTTGCATTACGTTTTGTGCCATACCTCACGCGTTGTAGGTGTCTGCATGTTGTGAGTACTGCTGTAGTGCTGTGCGAGTAGTTGTGCGTTTCACTATATTTGCAATTAATATGAATACAAAACAGGGATAAAATAGGTGTGTTGGTAATGCTTAGTAATAAATAGTCCCTACGCAGAATATTACGGACGAGTAGGGTGCGCTGTCACTTTTTTGTGTAATTTTCTAGACTTGGTTAAGCTTTGTTTGTATGAAGCGCAGGAATATTCTGGAAGTAGATCTTTAGCAGAGCTCCAGAAAAGTTGGATGTAACAATGAGTGGACTATAGTAGGTAACTGGCTGTCTCCTGAGTTGATAATTGAATACGTAGGTTGACATAGTGAAATTTAAATAAAAACAAATATACTCATTTCATTTGCAAACTGGCTACTCTCAGAGCTTGTAACTGTGGCGTTTTTCCTTTATACACGTAAGCCGAGTTTTATTTGTTTGGTTATTCATTTGAACCCATTTACAGTAAAGTTGTGATTCTGAAGTGTGCTCACACAAAATTATTGTTTGTTAAAAATTATGCTGCAGGGAAAATGGTCTCCTGGTCGGATGAGAAGAGGTGCACGTTGGTACACGCCAATTGCAGGGTACGAGTGCGTCGCCAAGCACATGAAGCGACGGATTCCTCGTGTCAGCAGATTAAACTTNTTGCCTGGTCGGATGAGTAGAGGTACACGTTGGTACACGCCAATTGCAGGGTACGAGTGCGTCGCCAAGCACATGAAGCGACGGATTCCTCGTGTCAGCAGATTAAACTTCAGGCCTCTGGTCGTGGTATCTTCGTANAGATTAAACTTCAGGCCTCTGGTCGTGGTATCTTCGTATGGGGACAATTTACGTGGAATGAAATTGATCCCCTTGTGCATGCACCATCATCCATCATAGGCGAACAATACCAGTACCTGCTGGCAGATCACGTGCATCCATTTTTGCACCCTTCAGGAGACTTACGCCTAAAGCAAGACGATGCACCGACCCACTGCTCCCGAATTGTGACCGAGTGGTTGGGTGAACACTCCACGAACTCGAGGTTGGCGGGGTCGCAGTGGCCGAGAGGTTAGCCCGCTCGCCTCCCGCCAAGGCGAACCGGGTTCAATCCCCGGCTGAGCCACTCTCGGATTTTCGCACGTGGGAATCATGTCAGACGATGCCGCTGGTCGGCGGGTTTTCTCGGGGATCTCCCACTTCCCCCACCCTTTCATTCCGGCGCTGCTCCATACTCGCCTCAATCACCCTCATCGGCTCTCAAGACCTCGCCGTTAAGAGTCGCCCAAATCTCTTCACTCACATTCACTCACTCGAGGTTCGAGGTTGGCTCCCGAGGTCACCCGACACATTTCGGATGCCTTCGAGAGGGATGTGCGCGCCGTGGATCCTGCACCGACCTATCTCCGTTCATTGTGGAAGGCTGTGCAGCGGTCATGGATCGGTATGGCTCCAGATCGCTGCCTGTGCCTTGTATAGTCTATGCTACACCGTATCACTACCATTATCAGGGCGAAACGGCTCGCTCGCTACACGCTACTAGGCAAGTATCTCCAATTAAAATTCTCATGAACGTATAATATAATAATATTTGACCTAATAACTATCCTGGCGTTGCCGTTAACTCGACAGGATTTATTGCAAAGGTTATTAATAAATTTGCGCTTGGCATCTCTCGTGTGTTTGGAAACAGCATCTTATTTACATTACAGAAGCTGCGCAAAGTTGCGGCTATCCTTCCTTTCACAGATTTGGCAAAGGCGAAGAAGATTCTGTCGCGTTCTTTAAAATATCCCTGGCGTATGTTCGATTGTGTCGCAAGCTTGCTGCCTTGCTCCCTGGCAACGAAATCATCCTTCGTGTTTACTGGCGTTATATA
>NQII01000180.1:15559-56360 GCA_002778355.1 Clitarchus hookeri | reverse complement strand
TTCGCAAACGACACGAGCCCACCCGCAACCCTCGTCGATGGACGTTAGTGGGACTCGTCGTTGCATAATAATAGCGATGGCATTTTTGAGCAATGAAAGCCGCCTTCCCTACCCCCTCTCCGCGAAACCCGTGACAACCCTGTTGCCATTCCAAGGCACCCCTCTTCCTCTTCTCATTATATGCACATCCTATGCAGCAGTTATCTGTAGCGAGCGTTCTGTGACGACCTGCTTTCTCGTTTTTCAGCTACGACGTTTTAAGAGTTTGTTTCTGTACACGGCCGTATAATATTTCATACTTGCACAATAATACATTTACTGTAACCTGAAAACAGTTACGATAAAATATTAAATTCCGTACTAAAGTTCTGCAATATTATTAACTCTGCATCAATTTAAGGTGTGCTCAACGCGCAGTACATTTTGTTATTTGTGGAGAAAATTCCTAAGCAATATTAACTTCACCTGAAGCGATGTATGCAAGTTCCTTAATATTTTAAGTTAAATGTATTCGAAAGCAAAAAATTCTCAATGCAAAAGGAGCTACGTTTTCCCTTTGATATTTCGCTATGCAATTTGAGCGGCTGCAAAACATTTTTAGGTTATGGGTGAACGTTAAACGATAGTAGAAAAATTTTGATAACATTTAGTTAAGGACTGTTTACGGTAAACTGAGCAATTTTAAAGCTCCTGCTTAAGATCTACTTGTATGCACTTTGTGTATTATTCCACTACATGTAAAGTTACATTGCATTGGGCGATGACAAAGCGTGATCATCACTTTATTCATGCGTCTGTAGAGTGGAACTATAAAACTATTAGAAAAGTAAATATTTTACAAATTTATTAATTTTTACATTTATACCCACAAAACAAACAAAACAAAACGAATAATTTCTGTATTTGCAAATGTTTTCTACCACTTTTAAATCAACTTTAAGAAATGGAACTATTTTCTCTCCGTCTTTACCAGCTAAACTGGGTGGATGGCACTGAGTGTGCTCGTTAAAATATATGTATGTAGGGGCAATGGTGTTTTTCAAAAGTTGATTTCAAAAGCACTCAATTTACCGTGAATAGCCCACAGTAAAGATTAGCTTCAAGAGTATAGCGTGATCAATATTATAACACCATATTTTCAACTGTGACACTACGATGCATTTCAGAATAATAAAATTCAGTACTCATTTACAGGTTTGAGGTCTTTAAACACTATGGACACAGTTTTATGTGGGGGAAAACGTTGAATTAGGCTCTTTTCGTTGAAGCCAGTTATGGTGATACTTAGAGAAAATGTATAATATTATGTTATTGTTATGTGTCACTGGTCTGCACCGTTGACCTTGGCCCGCCCTGCTCGAGCGGGCGGAAGAGAATTACAGAGTAATGATATGATAGCGGGGCGGTAAGTCAGGAGGATGTTTTGAAAGACAAGAGAGCAATAACCCTACCAGCGTTTTGAGTTATGAAGGCACTCTGCCACCATAACCCTTTGGCTGCTCGCCGCTCCTAACCTTCGGCCGATAGGATTTCTGCGTTTATCTGAAGAATGCTCTAGATTACTGACCTCGTTTCTCTCAGCGTGTCTCGTCGTGCGTTGAACCTTCCAGATGGCCAGAACGACTGATTTAAAAGTGTGACAGGCCTCCGAGCCAGCAGTTGTTGAATGGATGAGTGACTGGAGTTTTAGCGATAGACGAGCAAAACGAGCGGCGAGAGAAGTAACCTGTGGAAGGAAGATCTGCGAATGCGAGCATCACAGCAGTGAAAATTGCAACTGGAAGGCTGGACTATTGGATTGGATGAGTGAGTGAAAGACGTTACAGATGATGAGTATGAATTAATTGACTGTAACAAAACAATGATATTAAGAAGGATGTTAATTAGAGTTGGAATATACATGAAATATTGGGCTCACTGAGAAATTAAAAGAGTAATATTGGAGAAAGATAACTCAATGTTAAAAATAATATCTATATGCATAAATTAAAAATCAAATTTAGTTATCTCATTTTTTTTAAGACCTCCATCCTTTTCGAACTCAAATACGCCCCTCAGGCGTCCATGAAACATTATGTTAAATGTGTAGAAATTGTCCAAGAACCACCTTGCAAATTCCATTAAAATCTGTAACGTGAAGCAAACAGAACGATGCTATGCATTTACAGACCACATTTAAAATTACTTATATTATAAATTTTTTATTCTATAATAAATTAATATGTTTAAAATTAGGAATCTTCGGATTTAGCAAGCTTTGCTGGAAGGGCGACCCTCGCAGAGAGCTCTCACCTTTGACTTGCCGACACAAAGGTGAAGTTCATGGTCGTTCTTATCAAGTTTGTGACATTTGGAGAAGGGAGAGTTGAGCATGCAAATTCTTGGTGGGGGCTGGCCAATAAAAACCCAGGGGAGGGGCCGTTAACGAATTTTATCATCTAAATGAAATGTGTCTAAGATTTAAAACATACGTTGGTAAATTTTTTGGTAGAATGAATGCAGTGTATACCATCTTAGAATAAGTGAGTGAAGAGATTTGGACGGCTGTTAACATCCAGGTCTTGATATCTGAAGATGGTGATTGAGGTGAGTATGGAGCGGCGCCGGAATGAAAGGGCAGGCAAAACGGGAGATCTCCGAGAAAACCCGTCAACCAGCGGCATAGTCCAGCACGATTTCCACATGTAAAAATCCAGGACTGACCCATCCGGGGATTGAACCCGGTTCGCCTTGGTGAGAGGCGAGCAGGCTAACCGCTCAGCCACCCCAGTTCCTGTCAACATGGAAATGTGTAAATTGAAAACATATAATTTTGACGCCTGCCTTATTTAGGCGTGTAGGCGTATGGTGTACCGTAATTTTATGAAGTGTATTTTTTTTTTTTTTCGGATTTAGGGAATTAAGTCCCGAGGGAGCAGTAATTTCGGTGATACTATCCCGGGCCGACCTGATTCGTGATTGCGTCGGAGACGAGTCTTGGATATCGTGCCAAGATTGGCAAAGAGTTATTTAAATCGAGACTTGTCCCTGGGCCGCCCCGAATTGTGGTTGCGTTGGGATAACATTTCGGAAAGCCTGGAAGTTTTTATTACTCCCAAAACCACTTACTAGAATTTCAGACGGCCTCATAGACAAGAAGGGCTACAAATGTCTCCAGTCACCTAGGTGCACAATTAACAAACTAGACACTCTTGTCAATGCCGAAACAAAACGGACGTAATGAGCTTATTTTACTTAGTATGGTTCCCTTAAAAGTCCGCACCCAAGCACCCTCGAGTCACTTTGACCACAGACCAGATGGCATTCCGCAACGCACTAAAAGTTGGACTGAAAAATATAAATATCGCGGCGTACATAGGCTGTTTACGGTAAAGTGAGCACTTTTGAGACCCTAGTTACTTTTTTCTTCCATTAATTTTTATCCTGTAACCACCTTTTAAAATAAATATTGCCATGTAAGTAATAAACCTAGTGTGTATTGTTACAAGAATGACTGAGGGGCGTATCCGAGTTCGTGAGGGATGGAGGTCTTAATAAAAATAAAATAACTAAATTGAATAATTATATTTATTCTCAATGCTAGAAACAGTCAAACATCTGTTATTTACCTGTGTGAGAGTTCTATTAACTCTTATTATTCTTATAGAGCGCAATATTTAATTACTGTCTCAATTTCAATTTAAGTTTTTATCCCAGTTTTTAATCTTACTAATGTCCCTGAAACTGCTCCAATTATTTCCACACATTTAGTTAAAACTGTCTTTTTCCATCGTCCCGAATGTATTTTCACTCACGCATCCAGTCCACAGTACTACAGATCAGCCCCACCCTTCACTGCACACAAGCTTGCCGACGCACTCTCACAGATCGCTGCAATCGTCCCTCGTCGCCCCGGGTCGCACGGGATGCCAAACTCTCTGCTCTTAATCACTCACTCTTCCGAGACCGGCATGTGGTATTTATACTTCGGTAGGTGCCGTCTAGAACGTTCTCGGCAATCCAAGTTGTTCTGGGAAAGGTATTGGCGATGACGACGACATCCCTGCGTGATAAATGAAGGAATATGAGCTTCTCAGGTTCAGCGAGGCATGAGCTGTGATAAGTTTATCAGAGTGTGTGGCGGTGTTCTTTATGTTAGGCCGCTAACGTTGTCTAATGTTACAAACTTGACCTTCAACTCTCGGCACTTTCCCACGCTAAGGAAACACCGGGGGCTGCGACATGCAACAGTATATTACACGGCACTCGAAAGGAAACATCAAAGGCTAAAATACAATATATTTAATGACTATTATTCCAAATGAGAGGACTTCAAAAAGTGCTGACTTTACCGTGAATAGCCTATAGAAGTATTCATCTTCTCTGCAAGGGGCCGCGGTGATGTAGTGGTCAGACTCTTCGCCTCCCACCTTGGCGAACCGGGCTCAATTCTCGGCGGGGTCGCTCCCGGATTTTCGCATGCGGAAATTGCGCCGGACAATGCCTCTGGTCGGCGGGTTTTCTCGGGGATCTCCCGTTTCCCTCGCCCTTGCATTTTCGTGCTGCTCCATACCTACTTCACTTTATCCTCATCGACTCTCAAGACCTCGATGTTAAGAGCTGCCCAAATTTCTCCACTCCATTCCACTCCACGTTCTCTGCAATATATATAAAAACGTGATACACAAGGAAGGAAAGGTGAATTTTTTCTCTTTAGAACATATTACATATTTTTTGTCAATGATATGTTACAGTTCACTGTACTATGTGAGTTACCATTATTTTTTAAACATTACAATATATGTTGTGACAGGTAACAAAACATACTATTGATAATACTGAAACGAAGGTTTATAGTCAAAATATGCACAAAATCTAGCATTTTGGAAAATCCGAACATCAGTGTGTAAGTTAATTACGGTGACAATGAATGGATTTTTCAAGCTTTCGTAACGCAATTAGCGCCTTTAAACTGCATTCAACATGATGATTTGAGAAAGCAGGAGTTTCTTCAGCATTATATGTATGCACGTTTCTACGTATGCGTGGACGTACGCAAGTACTCTTATATACTGTAAAGTAGATCCTGATCCCTTCTCGTCTTCTTTTGTGACTGTGAGTTAATATTAAAAATACTCGAATACTCGAAAAGGAAGTAAATCGAGAGAAATTATCTGCGTTTATGGAGTAAGTTTCCTGACTCTACACAAGGTAGCTGTAGGCCTAATCACCTGCGTGATGCCCGTGGTGTCATCGTGCAGCAAGGCAAGTAACTTACCCTAGTCACTGCTCTTTTTATAAGAGTCACACATGTGCGCCACTGATATTTTTAGAGGGGAAAAGAAACGTCACCAGTAATTCACTAGTATTTCACTCTTTGTGACCAAACTCATTTTATGTTCGTAGAAGTTATGGAGATGAACGAACAGACTGCACTAATACTTTTCATTCCTTTCAAACATGTCGTGACATAAGATGAGGAACGTATCAGCGCCATGTTTTCCCGATTATTTTAAGTTTTCTGTAGAGTTATTTAATCTGAGTATCTTCTTCATAACAAAATATTAACGCATTCGTACTATTATATTTCAGATAGTAACGCTTACAAAACATGGAATAAATTTGTAGCGTCGCCGAGCGAATTTCTACGTAAATGTTTGTTCACCTTCACAGCTAAACATGAGCAGCGAGTGATAATCGTAAAGGAGAGAACACCATTGATACACGCGTGGAGACCGACCTTATGGGCCCTTTCCATTCACACTTCCGCACCCCGGCCGTGAAGAAGAATGCGGTGTGATTAAACATAAAGTTGAGTGATTTATTGTAATTGTTTTCATGAATAAATTCCCTGTATGATATAATTTTATCACAAACTAGTTCTTCGGTGAAATAACAATCCGGTATGCAATTTTGTTTCTGCTCGCGTGAATGTATGAAAAGCGCGTATTGCTGAAACACTTCAAAACTAGCGCTCTCCTCTGCAAACGTGTTTTTAAACATGCCCTGTTTCCCTTAACGGTGCGTCTCAACATATTTTGCAATTCAGATTTAATATAGGCTACCGTCTGTTCGGCGGATACGGGAGGGAAACAGTACGCAAAGTGGGTCATGCAGTTATACGGAAGTTAGTGCGTTCCGAGGAGTATCGGCAACCAAGGCTACACGGTCGCCCCGGGGCCCGGCTGGCAGCAGTCCCACGGATTTAAGAACGTAACCGCTTCTTGCAAATGTCGCCGATCTCGAGTAGTTTCGTCGATCAATGGGAAACTGTTCCGGCAAGAAAAATAAAGCTACCGCAAATACTAAAATCTTTCTCTTTTCTTTTATGCCTTAAAATGAAGTTGATGGATTAAAAAACACTTGTGCCCTAACGCCAACTTGCCCGTAACATAATGCAAAATGATAAATAGTGTCTTCTCAATATAATTGAAACGTTTTTTGAAGTTGTACATACAGGTACGGAGCGCATATCTAGATCGATTTGCTGGCCGTTGCTCTACTGACCGTATCACTTTAACATCCGATGTGCTAATTTGTATGCTGCCCTGGGCCTGAATGTTATCCGAAAGTTTATCAGCTGTTCTCACTGCAAAAAAAAAAAAAAAAACATTCCTGCGCGATTGACGTGGGTTATATTTCGTTCAGCATCAGGGATTCCAAAATATACATAAATAAATTATTATAAAATGTATAGTCATACAGTACGTTAACTGAAATATATTGACTATAACCGACTGTATAAGAACCTCAAGAAACATGAACATATACTATTCGTTTTGGCGATGGTATGATTAAAAGAAAAGATAATTCCGATGAAATATAAAGGCGTTGAAATAGTTTATTGTTATTTTTTTGTAATTTTATTATGAGTAGAGAAGTAAACATGTAATCTTACCCATTACAGTTTCAGTTTTCCATGATTTTCCGTAATCACTCCAGTGTAATACCGGAAAGGTTCTGTAATACACTCATCTGCAAAACAAAATTGATCACCCTGAAGGCGCCATACCAGGGGCACGTAAGTGGGTACAGGCACAGGACATGGTAGTATGTATACAGAAAACATCAAAATACTGTACCACAACAAGCATGTATTTAGAGAGATCAACACATGCAGGATGCACTTAGTATGGTGTTGGACCACTCGTGGCACGGAAACAGGATGCGATACGGTCGGGCATGGAGGCATACATCCGTCAGATGTTCTCCTGAGGAAGATCCTGTCACAGTTGTCGCAACTCACCCTCCAAATACGCCGTATTTGCAACTGGCCGAAGTTGCCATCCAATCTGGTCCCAAACGTCTTCGATGGGCGAGCGGTATGGGGACCTTGCCTGCCAAGGAAGCATGTTAACACCACGAAAGATGGCCAGAGATATCCGTGCTGTGTGAGGCCAGGCATTATTCTGTTGGAAAAGGTTGTTGCCAAGCTGCACCAGGAAGGGAGAGCACATGGTCGCAGAACTTCCTGAACGTATCGCCGCACCGTCAGGGTTCCTTCAGTCACCACCAGTGGAAAGATACCATAAATAAAGCAGCCGTAAATGAAATACATTATCGAAAACAAAGTTCATACTGTAAGTTCCATTTCTTTCAGAAGAATTTACGAGAGTAATTCTTAGGAATAAAAAATGCGCGGAGGAGGACGTTAGTTAAATGAAATGGGAAAAATAATGTTCCTCTAACGTCTCCAGTATAATTGAAAGATCAGGTCAACAATTATACACGTTTTTAGTTTTTTACCAGAGATTTAAGCCTTCTTAGTGAAATATATCACTTATTATTTTACACAGGGCCTCAGAAATGTTTTAGTTAGTACAGGTTTTCCCACAGGTTTCTTCTACATCTTGGTTTGAGCTGCTGCTAATTTGTTTAATTATTTATTCTTGTAATAAGATTACTTAAAGTTTCCAACAGAGAGAGCTGCGAAAAAGTATGATGAGTAGGGCCAAGGAAAGTGGAGTGAAAATCTGTGTACATATTGTGAACTTAGAGTAACTTTTAAAATTCATATAACTCCAATGTAAACATTTTAAAAATCCAGATTAAGGTAGCTGCTAGCAATTAATCAAGAAGATTACGACAATCACACTATTGTGTACTCTTGACCGGTGAATTGAGCAGCCAGAATTTCCCAACACCACGCGGATAAAAACTGACAGACAGTGAACTTCTAGTATCAAATGCTATATCTTCCAAAATAGCGGACCAATTTCATGATCCCTCTATACATTCTATGCTTAAGCGATGCACTGTCAACATACCAAATTTAGTTTAAATCAATTAAATGGCTGCCATGATACGATATAACTGCCTAAATTATAAAACATCGCCATTTTGAAAATAAGCACCCAGTGTGGTTCGAAAACTACAAAAGTTTGATGTGCTACATGTGTACCGAGTTTGGTGAAATTCATTTCACAGGTTCTAAAGTTATTATGGGACACACACACACAATCACACAGAGAGACAGGAAAGTGATCTAATAAGCCTAGCTTTCTTTCGGAAAGTAGGCTAACAAAAACCAGAAAATAAATCCTAACTGCAGGCAAGTCATATGAGGGATACCCAAGGAAATGCCTCACGCCATCCCTATAATTAAAACTAGAAGTTAAGCTAAAATGAAAAAAAAAAATTGTGAGTAAATAATTTTTTTATTAGGTAAATAAAAATTTTTAAGTTAAAATCCTTAACGTTATAATAAAAATGGTTTGAAATATTTTTTCGTTAATGTTGTATTTTAATCAAATTACAGTTTACATCATGTTATAAAACCATAAAAATATTGAAAGCACAGAAACATTTTTTTGACACTTACCGCCCATGAATTAAAGTACAAGCCTAGCCATCATAACAGCGAGGGCCGTGTAGTCTACTATTGCCCTATTTTATTGTCAGAGTGTGATCTGAGGAGCTGGGTTGAATGTGGCTGAGTGGAGGGCGGAATTACTCTGGGTTCGACACCGTTGCAAGACAGCAGCTCCTCTGGTCATCTTGGAAAGACGGCATCTCGACAGGAGGGCGGGTTCTTAAAGGGCGTGTCTCCATTATAAAATATAATGAATATAGAAACTAACATGGTGCTGCGCAGGTCCACTTCTTACTGCATTGTTTGTTAACGTACCTTGCTTAAGTTACGGACAAATGTCGTTTATCTTACTAATTTATATTTAATTATACATACAATGATACTGGACACCATACCATCTCGCATAGAAAGCCAACTTATTACAAACGTCGAAATGTAAGAAAGTTGTTGGAGTCTCACGTGAAGCGAACGGAGATAATCATTCAACGTTAGGTATCATTCGATTCACCAAGAAATTCCAGACAAGGGAAGTTAGAGTTCAACGTCGCTTAGACAACGGGGTGATTAGGGCCGGAACAAATTATTGTTCAAACAAACAGGAACTGGGAAACAGGCTATAGCTTGCATTAAGGAATAATTCCGGTATTCGCCTGGAACTATTCCGGAAAACTACGGAAAACAGGAATCAGGATATCCGGACCGAGAATCCAGTTCAGGTCCTACTGTGTTTTTTCTAACCTGATGGGATAAGTTTGCCGTCGAACTTACCACAGCTCTTTTTTTTATTTAATTCCAGCACCGGAATTACATACGTGGGCGAGGCCATTCAGTAAGAAGAATCCATCCAGAAACAACGCTTTTGTGAGACTAAGGAGTCATCTAGATATTCCTGATCATGCAGTTCAAACATTTTTTAGTTTTGAGATGTCATATTGTTTTAGTGACGAAGGTTTCTCTGTAGTTTATTTCAATCGATACCTTAGTTACTTGTGTTGAAATGAGTGGAATTTTTCCAAGTTCAGAGGCTTGTGTACTAGACTTAACATTGGCTTCTGCCGCCACAAAAAGAATCCAATTTTACTGCTTACTGGGATGCACATCATTCTTTCCTTGTGGGTTGGTTGCTGTTCATAGAGCGTTCTTCCAGTCATGCCAAATAAACTGGGATTTCAGCTATAAACGGATTTCAAACGTACCACCGCCTGTAACCAGTGACAAAAACAAAATATTCAACTTAGAAGGGAGCACTACTTTTGCCTTCTTCCCTGACGGGGGGATGGGGGGGGGGNCAGCCTCTCTTATAAAAGTCAATGTGATGTTATCAAAAACTAAATTACCTGCTTCATAAAAGACGATAAAAGTCTACAAACCCGAAGCAAAGGTGTATATAAGAGCATCACAAATCCATTATAACAATTAATTTTGTACACAAAAGATCAATCCATTTCGGTGAACAAAATAGTCTGGGTGCACATTTACTCTCAATTGTGGCACACTTTATAACAAATTTAAAGAGAGGCAGTGTACGCCCTACCCCCCGCTAATTGTTACGCCATTGTCTGTAACTAACTGATTTTGAGTTATTTTAGGCTCCTACCATAAAGGATAGNTCATAAAAGACGATAAAAGTCTACAAACCCGAAGCAAAGGTGTATATAAGAGCATCACAAATCCATTATAACAATTCATTTTGTACACAAAAGATCAATCCATTTCGGTGAACAAAATAGTCTGGGTGCACATTTACTCTCAATTGTGGCACACTTTATAACAAATTTAAAGAGAGGCAGTGTACGCCCTACCCCCGCTAATTGTTACGCCATTGTCTGTAACTAACTGATTTTGAGTTATTTTAGGCTCCTACCATAAAGGATAGCGTCTGAAAGTTGTGCACAGTTACATAAAAATATTAGGTGACGCAATGCTACGGGTGATAAATGAAANGCGTCTGAAAGTTGTGCACAGTTACATAAAAATATTAGGTGACGCAATGCTACGGGTGATAAATGAAAGACAAGGAAATCAGGAGGCGCAGTTTCACCCCATTTGCCTGAGACCGAGACGGAAAACCACTCGAGTATTTAAAAAAAATCTCCTCAGCAACCGGCTGGAGGAACCGAATGCGTAACTTGCCAAGGTCGCATTTGCCGTCCAGTTGCTTTTGTGCGAGGAGCGCGAGTGGTCCAAAGTTGGGAAATCCCCGGACGTGCTATTCTGCCCAACGACCAGCTTGGCGTAACCTTCTATCGGCGGGACATTTACAGTCCCCATAGGAGTATTAACCCGTGCAGATAGCGAGGGCATCGCGCATTTTATAGGGCTTATCTCCGCAGGGCGGGCGAAGCAAAACAAATGAGGCAATAAAGTGAAAGGCGAAGGGAGGTCATCCTGCAGCAAAAACCCACCGAGGTGGACTTTTTTTTNAACAAATGAGGCAATAAAGTGAAAGGCGAAGGGAGGTCATCCTGCAGCAAAAACCCACCGAGGTGGACTTTTTTTTATCCCTATTTCATATTGCGAGGGTAACAGACCATTTCTTCCAACGAAACGCTATATCCCTAGGTTAANCTTTTTTTTATCCCTATTTCATATTGCGAGGGTAACAGACCATTTCTTCCAACGAAACGCTATATCCCTAGGTTAAAGTGTGGATGGTTCTGCGTTCGTGATTTACAGTGTCGTTTGTAAACCGCTCGATGAGTGAGCCAACAAAATACCTACGATCTCACACAGCAGGTGAATTATTGGGCACAATAACACGATTATATAATTTTTAATGCGTCTGAATTTCATCACTACATTCCTTTAATTCCTCTCTTTTACGTCCTGGATTGTAAAACCCATCCGCGGTTGGATTCAAACCAACCATATTCAGTTTTGTGTTTCAGTACACCGACTATTTTCATCAGTAACATGATTTCAATTTAATTCTACTTGACTACACACGAGCGGCTGTTTNTTTCAGTACACCGACTATTTTCATCAGTAACATGATTTCAATTTAATTCTACTTGACTACACACGAGCGGCTGTTTTAAACACATACCTACACGTACGTGTTTGTGTAAACACTGCGTAAAAACCAGAAACATAGTGTATTATTTTGGAATAATAACATGTTAATAGAAAACCACGGTTTTCTGAGTCTTATACCATAATATTAACGTTCGTAGCTGCATGGCCGACGGAGGAATCTCTAAATGGGACATACTGTATATAATATAACATTCTTTGGTAGGCAGCATAAGGAAATCTCGAATGAATTTTAAAATATATTTGTTTGCCTATTGAAGTTAAATACTACTCGTGGTAAAGTTTATCACCGTATGGATTAGGGTAGCCTATATTGGTAACCAGTAAAACTGATGATACCTTGGCTTAAAGTCGGAACCATAGTCATATTTCGAAACCGTATTTTCGCGTTTTTTTTCTATTAATCTGGCTAGTCTCAGTATTGTACCATGCTTACGTGACTGCTATATAATTTTCATGGGGTCTCCAGAGAGCATTAAGGAATGCTCTAAGTTTGCAAGAAGGAAATAGAATCGTCTCAAGGCAAAACTTCATTCGTGTGGGTTGCAATATTTATGCTGGGAGAGGTAGTGTGCGTGCTCAACTGCTATAACATGGCATCTGGAGGTCATGGCCGCGTTTCAGCGTTTTTCTTATCACGAGGTAGGAAAAGTCAAGAATAAAGGACAAAGAAAAAACAAGCACTCCGTAGGGAGAATTCAGCAAAAACTGTAATAAGAGGGCGCAAGATTTAATACCACAATAAAATGGTAGAATATAAACATGATTTAAGAGGATTTATAATTAAGAAGGTCCAGACATTGGGAAATGAGTATGCCACGAAGTGAAATGCTGTTGACTGGCGACCCAAGCCAATCAGTAACCTGCTCGCTTATTCTTAGAGATGAAGGTAAGCCAGAGGGAATGTGACTATTTCTTAGGTATCAACGTACAGAAGTTTTGTTTCGTTATTGGCTTTCGAGTGTAGACTAAGCTGCCGTCGCATTTCATCAGGCCAATCATAATTCTTTCACTACAGAATTGGGCGTTTGTAACTTATCCGCAAAAAAGATAAGCCGTGTTAAAAATACACCGTCAAATCATAAAAAAACGACACTGTTTTAAATTATGTAGACAAAAAAATTTTCCGCGATTTTTTAGTACTGTATAATAATTCTCGTGCACGGAAAAATTTGAGTATTCCTGATGACATCAGAGCAAACAAAACATGTTAGTCCGATCACGGAAATTTCTGCCGATGTTCGCACGACGTCGTGGGTTCNTTTCAGTACACCGACTATTTTCATCAGTAACATGATTTCAATTTAATTCTACTTGACTACACACGAGCGGCTGTTTGAAACACATACCTACACGTACGTGTTTGTGTAAACACTGCGTAAAAACCAGAAACATAGTGTATTATTTTGGAATAATAACATGTTAATAGAAAACCACGGTTTTCTGAGTCTTAAATCATAATATTAACGTTCGTAGCTGCATGGCCGACGGAGGAATCTCTAAATGGGACATACTGTATATAATATAACATTCTTTGGTAGGCAGCATAAGGAAATCTCGAATGAATTTTAAAATATATTTGTTTGCCTATTGAAGTTAAATACTACTCGTGGTGAAGTTTATCACCGTATGGATTAGGGTAGCCTATATTGGTAACCAGTAAAACTGATGATACCTTGGCTTAAAGTCGGAACCATAGTCATATTTCGGAACCGTATTTTCGCGTTTTTTTTCTATTAATCTGGCTAGTCTCAGTATTGTACCATTCTTACGTGACTGCTATATAATTTTCATGGGGTCTCCAGAGAGCATTAAGGAATGCTCTAAGTTTGCAAGAAGGAAATAGAATCGTCTCAAGGCAAAACTTCATTCGTGTGGGTTGCAATATTTATGCTGGGAGAGGTAGTGTGCGTGCTCAACTGCTATAACATTGCATCTGGAGGTCATGGCGGCGTTTCAGCGTTTTTCTTATCACGAGGTAGGAAAAGTCAAGAATAAAGAACAAAGAAAAAACAAGCACTCCGTACGGAGAATTCAGCAAAAACTGTAATAAGAGGGCGCAAGATTTAATACCACAATAAAATGGTAGAATATAAACATGATTTAAGAGGATTTATAATTAATAAGGTCCAGACATTGGGAAATGAGTATGCCACGAAGTAGTAAAATGCTGTTGACTGGCGACCCAAGCCAATCAGTAACCTGCTCGCTTATTCTTAGAGATGAAGGTAAGCCACAGGGAATGTGACTATTTCTTAGGTATCAACGTACAGAAGTTTTGTTTCGTTATTGGCTTTCGAGTGTAGACTAAGCTGCCGTCGCATTTCATCAGGCCAATCATAATTCTTTCACTACAGAATTGGGCGTTTGTAACTTATCCGCAAAAAAGATAAGCCGTGTTAAAAATACACCGTCAAATCATTAAAAA
Organism: Clitarchus hookeri; assembly: GCA_002778355.1. NCBI lineage: Eukaryota > Metazoa > Arthropoda > Insecta > Phasmatodea > Phasmatidae > Clitarchus > Clitarchus hookeri. The sequence continues at coordinate 42,108 of NQII01000180.1, read as the reverse complement.
AACTACACTGTTTTAAATTATGTAGACAAAAAAATTTTCCGCGATTTTTTAATACTGTATAATAATTCTCGTGCACGGAAAAATTTGAGTATTCCTGGTGACATCAGAGCAAACAAAACATGTTAGTCCGATCACGGAAATTTCTGCCGATGTTCGCTCGACGTCGTGGGTTCNATGACATCAGAGCAAACAAAACATGTTAGTCCGATCACGGAAATTTCTGCCGATGTTCGCTCGACGTCGTGGGTTCGAAAATGCCACGTAGCAGTGGCAAGAAAAAGCGTCAATAATTCCTTATTCAAAGTACTTTACGGGTAGGCGTCCGCGAATTTCATAAATCCATTCGGAGGTCGTAGTGGTGTAGTGGTCAGGCTACTCGCTTCCCACCTAGGCGAGCCGGGCTCGATTCCCGGTGGGGTTGCTCCCGGATTTCTTGCATGTGGGAATCGTGCCTGACGATGCCGCTATTCGGCAGGATTTTTCGGTGATGTCCCGTTTCCCTTGCCCTTGCGTTCCGGCGCTGCTCCATACTCACCTGACTTTACTCTCATCGGGTCTCAAGACCTCGTGGTTGAGAGCCGCATAAATCTCTTCATTCTACTCCACAAATCCAATCGGTCACAGGTTAGCGACACGCATTGTGCGAGATTTGCTAGTAATAAACAGGGAGAAATATTGCAATCTTAAACAAGTATAAGAAATCATTGCGTTTCACTACGTCAGCTACATACATTGTAGAACGTTTTCTGGTAAACTTCCTAATATGTAATGGGAGCTTTTTACTTATACACTGCATGGAAATAATACCACCGATCAAGCTGCAGATATATGAATGTTTAGCNGTAATGGGAGCTTTTTACTTATACACTGCATGGAAATAATACCACCGATCAAGCTGCAGATATATGAATGTTTAGCCAAAGTTGGGGAAATGTAAAATTGCTGCAATGAATGTATAGGGGAAAAAATTACCATTTACATTTTCAAACTAAGCGTTTGCACTGCCATGGTAAATTTCTTAGAGTGTATGAGTAAACCAGCTTGGCCCTAGTTTTTATAGAACTGAGAAGACTTAGGTTAGTGCTAANTAATTTCTTAGAGTGTATGAGTAAACCAGCTTGGCCCTAGTTTTTATAGAACTGAGAAGACTTAGGTTAGTGCTAAATTAAATTCACGTGCTGTATATTTTTTCTCAGGTAACTGAGCAGGTTTGTGTTCGTCCTGATGCTGTGTAAATTTTCTCCTCGTGTAAAAATTAATATTTATGAGCATCTGCCGATAACTATTCATGTTCACTAAAACAAATGTTGCAAACATAAATCCATTGCAATAACGTCAGTCTTTGCTTTTGAAAATTCGTGATATGGCTCGCTTGAAATAAGGCACGCATTGTGATCCTAAGAAATTTATTTACTGTATACTGGTGATTCGAAAAAAAATGTTTTTAACTTTAGTCAAATGCCATATCTATGTACTACTGTATTTTTTAATTCGTTTATCCCAAGAATGACACAAAACAATTAATTATCTTAATTTTTATTGGTTTTGAAAACTTTTTACACTTACGATAATGTAATGCACCAAACATATATAAAATATCGTACATATACATTTATATTCTTTGAAAGTTGACAAGAGAGCAAATATAAAAGCCAATCTGATGGGACTGTTTGTATTTGACGCTATAAGGAAGCCGTTGGATATGTGCAAGCGCGTGTGGCTATTCTGCTTTCNCTGATGGGACTGTTTGTATTTGACGCTATAAGGAAGCCGTTGGATATGTGCAAGCGCGTGTGGCTATTCTGCTTTCATCAGTTCCGCTTGAAGCCATGGTCAGCAGCACTACAATTGTAAAGGAAATGGCGGAGGCGAGGTCGTATTTCGAGCAACGTGAGTGTATTTTAAAGTGTCACTGGAAATGTGAGAACATGATTGAAGTGCAGAGACGATGGAGGGTAGAATTCGATANCTGATGGGACTGTTTGTATTTGACGCTATAAGGAAGCCGTTGGATATGTGCAAGCGCGTGTGGCTATTCTGCTTTCGTCAGTTCCGCTTGAAGCCATGGTCAGCAGCACTACAATTGTAAAGGAAATTGCGGAGGCGAGGTCGTATTTCGAGCAACGTAAGTGTATTTTAAAGTGTCACTGGAAATGTGAGAACATGATTGAAGTGCAGAGACGATGGAGGGTAGAATTCGATACTGCACCATCGTCAAGTGTAATAATGATACGATTACGTGACGAGTTGGAGAGGGACGGAGCTGTGTGTGATGTGAAGAAAGTACGGTGCCGCTTTAAGAGAATGACAATGGACGCATAAAGTGTGGGAGCTCTGTAACACCCACATTCACATGTTTCCCCGGGAAGTGGAAGTCCTTACTGCAATCTACGTGTGAGCAAGGTGTCAGTAAATCAAGAGTCTATCGTTTTTTAAAGCAAGCAAAGTGGAGGCCCTACATTCACACGTTACTTCATGCTATGTATAAAAGAAAACCCAACTAGGAATGTCAAATTTTGTGAGTGAGTTGTAAACATGTACAAAGTCAACTAAAATTTTAATGATGTGATTGTTTGATCCGATCAGGCAACGTTTAAATTGAATGTAGCAGTCAACTGCCACAACTGCGTGTACTGAGGAAATTAAAATCATCACGTTGTGGTAGAACGGGCAGTTAATCTTCCTGGTTTAACAATGTCGTGCGGTATGCCTGCCGAAGAACTTGTGAGGCCATTATTCTTTGAAACAACGGCGACAGGTTAAAGTTACCGTACAATGTTGCAGAAAAAAATTGTGAAAGCTGTTCATCAATTCTACCCATATTACGATTGCCTCCACAAGCAGGACGATGCACAGTAACATTACCATCGGGATGTACGGTCGCTACTGGATGAAAAATTTGTTGGGAGGTGGGTAGGCCGACGAGGAAGTGTTGCGTATCCCCCCAGATCTCCATATTTAATACCGCTAGACTTTTATCTGTGGGGAACTCAGAAGAACGCTTTGTGCGCCAGAAAGGCACGGACACTGGATGCCACGAGAGACGTGATTGTGACCGCCTGTGGATCCACTTCCATGGAAACGATAGTTACTGTTTGTCGTTCTGTTCTACAGCGTCGCAGGCCATATCTTGCTGCTGGTAGTGGGCATTTTGAACATTTGTTACTGTTATTAACATTCGCACATTCCCAACGTTGGCCTTACAACGTCAAATACAATCAGTCGCATCAGATTGGCTTAAATAGTTTCTCTGTTATTCACGTTCAAAGTGCGTAAACATTAATTCGGGACATCAGATATATAAAATAGTTTTGGACATTTGGACAGACTCAATTAGCGCCGCCTAGTCGCCAACGCGTCCCAAGACGACCTCCAGAATTGAGGCATTTTACGTGGTCGATGCCTTTAAAGCCAGAAGCGCAAAGGGCAACACACACACGCAAATAAGAAGGCACGTCACCTCTGCATGGAAGGCGCTGATCTGGCGTGTAGTCTTTCCATCGGTAACGAGCCTACACTGGATGTTTTAGCGGCAACTTCATCATTTTGAGGCGGGATAATAAAGATGAAGACACGCTACTAGTTCCTGTACGTCTTTAATGATCATGTACCGGAATTTTTTTTACCTAAATGTGATCATAAAAAATATTACAGTTTTTATACATCTTCATTAAAAAAAATATTAGACGGAAAAACAGTTACTAGTATACGGATGTGAAGAGTCTCTTGGAAGCTGTTCGTGAAGCACGCACGTTTAAAAAATATTGAATACTTGCAGAAGCTCTCTGGCGGCCTTGGCAGTCAGCCAGCCTCCATTTTTCAGTTTCGCAATTCTGCTTTTAAACGCGCTGCAGACGCAGCATTCCACAGTCGGGCCGCGGAGGCAGCGAGTTAGTTACATTTCGCAACCCGGCTCACGTCGTGTCCCCCTGTGCACGCCGGAGCTGACGGCGCAATCGCTTCCTGCTACGCGCCAGTCTTGTCCCGCCCGGTCCCTCCGTAGCCACAAATACGTCAGGGATGACTTCCCAGCTTCGTCCAGTTGGTCCTCGTGTTGGTATCTGAATATAACTGTTCCACGGTTAATTTAACACTTATGCGATCAACCTTATGGAAAAAAGTTCTGCTCGCAATTGCATGTTTACGCTGTTCGCGGTAACGTGAGCTTTCTTTAAGGCCGTGCTTGAAAGTTTCTTTCAGCCTATTTGTATCCTGTCACCAATTGTTAATATAAAAAATTCCCGGTCACTAATTAACATAGTTTATACATTTTATAGCTCTCAGAAGTTGACGTCTGAGAGGTCACAATAAATAAACAAATAAATAAATATACATATATATGCCTGCTGGGAGGGGCTTAAAAAATGCTCACTTTACTGTTAATAGCCCATAGTTAAGGGAGTCGACTGGCTGGAGGTATATATCATGTCCAAGGGCTAGCAGCGTGGAACCGCTAAGGGTGACCTAGGTACTCGCATCGAATATCTGGTCGCCTTCACGCTCAAAGCACTTGAACTGGCATGCAGTATTTTCTCTCGTTGACTCGCAGTGGTGCTGCATGTCGCAATGATATGTTAAATAGCCTGTACCGGAATATTCATACCAAACAATTATTGCGAAACACTCGTACTTGCCCTTTTCTACTTTAAAAAAAATACAAATTACAGACCGAAAGAGAAAACGGAAACAAGAATTCGAACGTGAAAAATATCTTAAATGCTACTCGTTAGCAGACAACGCTCAAAAATATAGAACTGTTTTTAAATTACAACTATACGACTGGAGCTGGGGTCGTGGTGGCTGAACGGTTAGACTGCTCGCCTCCCACCAAGGCAAACCGGGTTCAATCCCCGGCTGGGCCACTCCCAGATTTTCGCACGTGGGAATAGTGCCGGACGATACCGCAGGTAGGCGGCTTTTCACGGGGATCTCCCGTTTCTCCCGCCCTTGCATTTCGGTGCTTCTCCATTCTCACCTCACTTCACTCTGATCGGCTATAAAGACCTCGTTGTTTAGAGCCGCCCAAATCTCTCAACAACTCAACAACGCTGATGCTCTGCGTTGTGTTTGGTGGCCTGGTTATATGACGCCCTTGAAAGAAAACTGACATGTTCCACGTCAATTTGGTATAAAAAATATTAAAAACGGTCCATGTCTCAACGACGTACGTAACGAATAACTTTCAGTCGTTGGGAGCTGTTATTTATTTCGGTACTTTTTGAACATATCAGAGTGAGAATTGTCGCAACAGTAATATATTTATTACATTTGTAACAATTAAGCAGCATCACTTCAAACACTCGTACACCGGTCGTTAAGCGCACGTAAATGTACGCCTACACGCCGCGGAAGAATACACAACTTTAGGAAGAAGCAACTAAGTAAATATCTCAAAAATATTCTGTTAAAACTGGTTCGGTTTCTAAGATGTCTTCCTTCAATTGAGCATTTTTGAATTAACATTTGAAAAATCATTACCTCTACCTGTATAGGTATATTGTATTTTAAGGGCGCGGGACCCCAAAAAGTAATTATTTTACAATTTGACCAAACATTGTTCAACTCGTACGCATCGTATGTGATGTCATTTTTCTCAAGTAAAATTTTTTTCCACTTTATACTTTTTGAATTATTTGATGTCAAATCCAAAATCTTCTGTTTTGTTGCAGCCGTAAAAACAAACACCAAGTTGTACAGATGGAAATATTTACAATATAAACTAATGCCGTGGGCTACTGCTTGACATACATGTAATCAAAAAATGACAGTTAACATATATTTTAAATATTTTAAAATTATGGAAATATTTCTTTATATTTAAATTTCTTAAAAATATATTTGGCTTGTTATTTGGCGATTACATATGTATTACGCGGTAGCCCATGGGATAAGATTAGTTTCTAAATTTTTTCATCTGTTCAACTTAGTCAGTATTCGTTATTACGGCTGCAACAAAAAAGAATAATTTTGCATTTAACATAAAATTATTTAAAAAATATAAACTGTAAATTTTTTTTTATTAGAGGAAAATGTCATCTTATACCATGCGTGCGAGTTGAACAATGTTTGGTGCAATGATTAAATAATTAATTTTTTGGGGTCCGAAACCCTGAATGTGCGAAATGACTGACGTTCTCCCAATAAAGTTGGTTACGACGGAGGGAAAATAGTTCAATTTCTTAACTTTGAATTTAAAGTGCCATGTATACATTCTTGAATACTGAAATGATTCCTTTTGCTTCCTGTTTTTAATTCATATAAACTTAAGAAGTAAGGAATTTGTAAAATATTTGATTTTTTTTAATAATTTCAGTTTGGCTTGACCGACGCATGAGTAAAGTGGTCAGACCCATGGCAATGTTAATTTGACATATGCTGGAATAATACACAATGTGCATACGTCTTGAGAAGGGATTTGAAAAGTGCTCGATTTACTGCGAACGGCCTATAATTGACCACTTTTTTTTAAACGGAACTATGAAGAACTCACACCCTAGTAATATTTGTAGAGTATAACATTAACTACGGTAACTAATGGTGGCAGCGAATTATTAAAAATAAAAATTAAATATAATCTAAAATCATAAGAAATAGTTTGAGCGATGGAACGCANATGCTGGAATAATACACAATGTGCATACGTCTTGAGAAGGGATTTGAAAAGTGCTCGATTTACTGCGAACGGCCTAAAATTAACCACTTTTTTTTAAACCGAACTATGAAGAACTCACACCCTAGTAATATTTGTAGAGTATAACATTAACTACGGTAACTAATAGTGGCAGCGAATTATTAAAAATAAAAATTAAATATAATCTAAAATCATAAGAAATAGTTTGAGCGATGGAACGCANAGTGGCAGCGAATTATTAAAAATAAAAATTAAATATAATCTAAAATCATAAGAAATAGTTTGAGCGATGGAACGCAAACCTCCCTACAAAGTATAGTTATACTCTAAAGGTTAATAATTGAGAATATATGTTTTTTAATCACTTAAGGATATCTGACCTACCAAAGAGTTACTTTCAAACTCTTTATGGAGATTGAGTGACAATACACCCGTTTTCCTTCACTTGCAGAAAAAAGTGACGTTTCCATCCAATTATAATTGGTTTGATATCTCAGTTAGTAAGGCGACAGTCAAGACAACGAAATGTTTCGGGTACGAATCCTGACANATTATAATTGGTTTGATATCTCAGTTAGTAAGGCGACAGTCAAGACAACGAAATGTTTCGGGTACGAATCCTGACAGTGAAACCTTCTTTATTTATATAAGTGACGTATGATTGCAAATTAACAACTGATTCTCGGAAAAATGTTTATTTCTCGCAATGATTTGGCAAAAGTCAATGAAGTAATATACAGGATGAGTATAAAAGAATACCCNAAAAAATGTTTATTTCTCGCAATGATTTGGCAAAAGTCAATGAAGTAATATACAGGATGAGTATAAAAGAATACCCCAAATTTGAAAGTCTATAATATCAAAACGATACAACCTACAACCTTGACTGACCAATCAAATGAACCGTGGAACAGTGAAGTTAGTTTACCATACATTCATAAATGTTCAATGACACCACCACGGGCGGTCCGAACGACATCTAAGCTATAATCAAACTCGTTCCACACTTTTGTCAGCATGTCCGGTGTTACGGTTTGGATGGCGTCCGTAATTCTCGTTTTGAGGTCGTCAATGTTAGCCGAAAATGGTGGACGAAACACTTTATCCTTTATGTACCACCACAGAAAAAAATCGCACGGGGTAAGATTCGGGCTTCTTGGGGGGCCAGTGATGAAGAGCCTGGTCACCAGCTGCTCCTCGACTAATCCAGCGTTGCGGCAACGTCTCGTTCAGGTATCCGCGAACAGCTAGGTTCCAATGGCGTGGCGCACCATAAAGGAAACATCAGACAGTCCCCTTCACATTGACTTGTCGAATGCGAGTTCGCTACTCCCTCACCACCCCAAACCGAGAGTTATGAACGCCATCCAAACCGTAACACTGGACATGCTGACAAGAGCATGGAACGGGTTTGATTATCGCGTATATATCGTTCGGGCCGCTCATGGTGGTCACATTGCACAGTTATGGATGTATGGTAAACAAAGTTCACGGTTCCACAGTTCATTTGATTGGTCAATCAATGTTGTAGGTTGTTTGGTTTTGATATTATAGACCTTCAAAGTTGGGGTATTATTTTATACTCATCCTGTACAATTCGCCGTGTGCAGTTGGTTGTGATACTTACTCAATCAGTGAAATTTGTTTTGCAGAAACAACCAGTTATTTTCAGCAGATTCTTAGTGGATCCATTTCCACCGATTTTTGTTGTTGGAATTGGCTGCGAATGAGTGATTTTTCACTTTTTCAGGTTTAAAGAGTAGAATTAGAGGTTAAACCAACCATTTTAATTCTACTTATATACTTTTGTTCTAGCATTACACAACATATACTAAACCCGAACCACAACCAATTATTAGAGACCTGTAAATTTCATGGGTTGATTTTACTGCCAGGTTAAACTTGACAGTTCTGTATAAATCCCAGGCGTTGTCCCTTGTTCACTGGCTGGTGCCTAATGATGAGCACTTTAACCTGTGTACTATGTTGTACGTGATTTTCTAGGCCCCCTTAACCCGTTCAGTCTCGAATTAGTTTACGAGGTCATGTTTTGCTATTGTTATATTTTTTGGACGGTGCTGTACTTGTGTTGAGCAAGCTTCTCGCAACCAGGGAACTTAGTACTGCGTGTGAGCTAATGTAAGCATTAACCGTTCATAAATGAGAGATGCAGAAACTTCAAAAATCAGATTACTGGGAAGGAAAACGCAAAAAACACAGGCTACTGATTCCTGGTTGTATACTGTACCGACCATAATAATCCTTCTTCTGCAACATGTACTCGATCGTGGACATAAGGGACTCAGAAGGTTAAGGGGAACCTTACCCTACCATATTGATTTTTTTTTTCTAGCTTGTGGATATTTTCAAGAAAGAAAATTCCGATAGCACCCCTAGACCGAACTAGCAATTGACCTTACACAGCAGTACAGCCATAACGGCAGAACTAGGATCTCGTTTTTATGTCACAATATTGATTTTGCCAAATTCTGGGCTAATTAATATTGTGACTTAATTATGAGTCCGTAGTTCCCTTGTCTTGTCTGTCCTAGTGTGTACGGCCAACAGTTAATTTGGTATATAGGAAACTTCCGGAATTTTCTTTTTAAAAATACAAACAAGCTAGAAAAACCATGAATCCAATATGGCGGGGGAATGTTCCCCTTAATCATCAGTCATCTCCTGAAACTATCAAATTTGGTGGGAAATCAACAGAGTTGGCAACACTGATGCTGCATCTCAGTCAGACGCACAGAACACCTCCCCCGCCGANAGGAGAAACAAGAAAGTAGGGGAATTTAAAGGCTGCCCTGCCCTGCTTAAACCTGCGAATTTCCTTGTCATTACCAATTATATTAGAAAAATAGGAAATTACAAGTAAAATAAAAAACTTTATAAATAACAGGAGTAAAGAAATGAGTAATTAGGAGTTCGTTTGTAATAATGCTTACTATCACCAGAAAATGGTTTTAAAATACCTTATTTGTATATTTAAGAACCTGAAAATAATCTAGTCTCCTGTAAAGTTTGATTAAAAATGCAGTATTGAAAACTGGTTACGTCTGAAATCCGTTTCTGCTTATCTTAGTAAAAATTAAAGTCAGATGTGGCATCATCAAAAACTCCATTCATACTGCAGTTAACGAAGGCCTAGTTATGATATCTTAGCGATAACTCTGCCGGAATGATTTTTGATGTAGATCAAACTGTGTTCACACTGGAGCCAAGATGAACACGTTTTTGAAAAGTCATAATGTAGTGCCGCGTCTGGGATCCGGGAAATGTTCGTATAGGTATGTAGGTAAATATAAATATATATATTATATAGGAAATTTACATACCAACTCTTGTTACATAATATTAAAAATCTTTACATTCGTGTGGGTTTATAAGAATCTCATTTTTCACCTGAATTGGCGCCTACTTGTTTGCGATCATAGATTTTGAGATTAGAATATTTCAAATTATATTTTATCAACCACACTCAGATGCTCACGCTTAAACTAAACTAAAAAATGATCTTCCATTGCAACCGTATGAAGATCTCACCCCATACTGTTACACAAGACAGTGTTCAATAAGCATGTTAGGGATACAATTTATAGGCCTACAGAAAACAAAATACAAAAATGTTTTTCCTCGAATCCAATTGTTTGACAATTGGATTCTTTCTCTATGTATTGCCGTGCGACGCAAAACTTAATTTTAAACTTAGTTGTAACATTGCTAACGAAAACGCGATGCGCTCGCTACGCGAGTCTGACTTTGAGTCTCTTAAGAGTCCAGTATTATTTCTATTTCTTGCATTCTCCCACGTTCTGCAGCACCAAGCAAAGTCCTGGCGATTTTGTGAAGGGCATTAGAGCAGATCGGTAGATGATTAAGATTCTTCACATGGCAGGCCTTATACACCTTAGTTCGGGTTGTTTTATGTGAAAAGGAAGCGTGCGTTGTTGTTTTACTGAGTTTTCTGGGGCTATCGTTACACTTAGTTCCAAGGACACATCCTGGATCAAGGAGAGTGAAAATAAAGAGGATAGCAAACGAATGGAAACAGCGTGGATGTTGAAGTTAACTTTTATTGTTTTTCTACATCGTCATACGATTGTACTTGGAATATTTAACGACGACGAGATCATGAAGGTTGTAGTGGGCTCCGAATAACTTAGAAGATACCGAATCTATTGAATAATGCCGGAGGAGAGAGTCGCGAAAGATAATCGGTTCCGTCTTCTCGGCACATGAGCGTGACATCCTAGGGGCGTTCATTTACTGCATGTTTCTACATCTTGTGCATCTTACACACTTTTTCGTTATTATATGAAGTAATAATATTCAAAAAAGTATATCAGCTGAGGCTAATGTCTTTTCAAAAAAAACAAAAATTAAACGAGTCAGGGGAATTTTAAATTCATATCGTTTTTCGAACCAATCTCAAACGAGGACANCAAAAAAACAAAAATTAAACGAGTCAGGGGAATTTTAAATTCATATCGTTTTTCGAACCAATCTCAAACGAGGACAAAATTATAACTTAAGGCTACAACTCAAAATACTTGCTTATGTTAGTTCAGTGCTATTAAGAATATTTCTTCAAAGTCTGTTGTGCTGTTAGCCCGTATTTCAAATTTTAACTTCCGAAATAAAATGTAAAGTAAAAGCAGCCAGAAGTTAAACCCGAGTGCAACAAGTGTCGGATTACAAACAATTTACAACACGTGACTCCTTTGGCTTTAATTAACACTTTTTCTCATACTTAACCTCGAGTTAAAATGCGTTTTTGAAATTTGTACGAATATAAATTTTCAAGTTAAAATTCTAATAATTACGCTGATAAACACGGTGACTGCTATTTTTACAATAATTTGGTATTTTTAAGAAGTTAAAATATAGTCTAAAAAAAAATTGACTATTTCAAAGCTTTAATATAGACGGCCATCAAGGATAAACGGAAATCAAAAGCAAAAGAAAATTAGGCTGAATATGCACCGAAAAACTCCGTCATAAAAATCTTACCAGATTATCTCGTAGTGCGATAAATATATATGTACTGTCTAAATACCTGTGGCGTGACCTATTCAAAAATTTCAGTTTTCATGAATAAGATAATTGCAGTCAATTGTAAATATTTCTGTTGCCTTCACAGAAAAAAAATATAGTCAAGTTCGTGACATACGCAATAATTTACAATGATTAAAATCCACCATCAGTATAGTATTCTTATATATATTCGCAATTTTCTAATGATCTCATAGTACCCTATAAGTACATTTGATATGTGCGCGGGGAAATTTGTCGTAATGATGATCGGTTATAATATTTTTTCTTGTTTTTGTTTTCATCGGTGACCAAGAACTCAAATTTTGGATCTTGTCGTCTACCCATGCATATTACAGAGAATTTTACCGTGTTTAGAGCGTCTAGCAAGTATACATATTTTTAATATAAAGCGTTGGTTTCCTGATGTATGAACCCTTTCAGTCTCGAGTTAATTTCCAAGCTCAAGTGTTGCAGCCGTAAAATGTTTGGATGCACGCTGTACTTCTGTCGGGCGTGCTTTTCGCAACCAATGAACTACGTACTGCGTGTTCGTTGATGTCGGCTTCACCATTCACAAGCGAGAGGCACAGGTATGTGAGCGAATAAGATTAGTCGGAAGGAGGACGCTCAAAACACTGGTCACTGATTCGTTGTTGTGTACAGTGCCAACCATAAGTATCTATCCTGTGCAACATGTCCTCTATCATGGACACGGGGACTGAACGGGTTAAAAAAAAAACAAAGTGCAGTCAGTCAGTACTGGCTGACTGAGGAAGTTTCTTTATACTCAGCTCCATTATGTTGCGCCGTCACTGATATCTGAATAATAGAGTTCTTTAACGACCAACACGAAAGACTACAATCATGCTAAACAAAATTAAAAATACTAAAATTGACTCGACCGACAAACTCCCAACGCAGATTCGTCAGTTCGTTATTTAAAAAAATGTTGAAAACATTCAAGTACTTTAACGATTCCAAAGGGCAGTAGCTGCGTCTGGATATTTGAATTAAAACGCAAATTTATTGCAAATATCACAGAAAATATTTACGACGTCACGCCGAGTGTCTGAATAGTGCGTAACTGAACAAACTGCAACCATAACAGGACCTGTCGCTGTCATAAAACTATGCAAATGCCGTCACAACACCAAACTAAATATTATAACGTGATTTAACGACAACATATTAACCAACACGTTAAAATGAACGAAAATCTATGATTTTCGGTGAATTTCATACTCAGTCTTTATTTCAGATCCATACACTCTAAGCAATTATTCGGAAATTTACCATTACAGTGTATACGCTTGGTAGGAAAGCAGGAATGGTGATTTCCCCCCCTATATATTCATTGTAGCTTTCCTACATTTGCTCAGGAAACAGTCAAATGCGTAGGGAAGTTCCCAACTTTGTATGGCAGCAACGCTAAACATTCCTATATCTGCAGTTTGATGTGTGGTCTTGTCTCCATACAGTGTATAGGTTAGAAACTTCCACTAGAATTCAGCAAGTTAAGTAGAACTTTTTTTATAATGCATATTGACAGTATTTTATTAACTATTTTTGTTGCCTACCTTCATAGTGTCATTGTATAATGTATTAAATGCAAAATATATGTTATAAATATAGCAATGCACTACACATTTTCTAACATCAGCTATTAATATTTTGGTTACAAGTTTTGAAACTGTACACAAGGCTACCCTTATGTAAATTGACCAATAAATACACCCTAGCAGCACTCGAAACACGAATATGTCATATCTGAATGGTTCACACATTCCATTTATTTTTTGTGTTAGGATCTTCCGTGTGGATTAAACTGGAAATGAAATTCCCTCGTCATTCAGAAGAATATAACGACAGTCCACTGAAATTGGAGCAAGCGCCTGAAAAACCCGCTTGGGCAATAAAACCAGAGTCTCACCCCAATTCGACGAATGCTAAAGCACGACATGATTCGATAACTGTCATAAAGGGGAGTGAAATACAGGTGGGAGCACAGTCCTGGGTGTTAAATGCGTCCAATCATGAACGATTTAAACTGTTTAGTANCTGGGTGTTAAATGCGTCCAATCATGAACGATTTAAACTGTTTAGTACGCTATTTCCTCACTGCATCTGGAGTTTGGACGCTGCTGGCGGGTTATAACCGGATACTGTTAATGCCACCATTCGGCTTTAATCACATACGCGCTGTAAATCCCTTTTATGAAACACTGAAAAATACCAATTAATGTATTCAACTGTCCACAATAATGCATTTGTAGAGTTCTGAATAGCAATGAATCATAGGAACTTTCGAATAATTTTGGATCACATACTTCATATTCAATCATGTTTTCAATCGTGTTAATGGAAGTAAGTATAATTACAGCTGCAGTTTTGATGCCGTTTTAAGGTTAACTACTGTAAATAAATGCATCATTCCTATGTAGAATTTACACAATAATTAAAATTAAATATGTACCGGGGGCGGAATGGAAGGGCAAGGGCCTCCGTTGGTAACAGTGGTACATCTATACTTTAATAATTGTTTTAATTGTTTTTTTGAGGGGGGAGGGGGCGCTTGTTAGAGGGGTAAAGCTGCTCGGGGAAACTTTAAGAATTCAAACCATAATAGTAACTTTTTTTTTCAGTTTATCCAGTGTTTTGGGTAATAAGATATTTAGATTTTTTTAAATATAGACAAATGTAAAATTTATTACTCATCACTTTTCTTTCTTTGTACCTCTTATCCCATGGCTCTTAATTTCGCTCCTGTAGACTATTAACCTTTCCTTTTAATTATCTCTTCCAACTACCCAACCCTGGTCTGTCCTCCCCTGGTGCATTATACATCTTTGAATGTGTATTTATGAGTGAAATAAATTATTATTATAAAACCTTCTAGTTGGTGTAATAAGATTACTATTAAAATAATAAATTTGAAAATTGTTCAAATTGCGTAGATTTAAAACTACGGTGTCAGAGAATTGTAAAAAAATATGTTACGACTTTTCAGGGTGCAAATAACGTGTAAAAATCTACGTTCCTTTATTTTAATAATACGAACAGTCTTTATGGAAGAAATCTGAGTAGTCAAATTGTAAAACGCGTTAAGTTTATGCTATTCAAAATTGGAGATGAGAAATTCATCCGATTTTTCATCCAATGAACAAACACTTTGGAAGTGATTTTGTTGCGAAGCCCTTTCTGTTCAACCTTAAAGAGGAGTCAAAATGTTGCCATTGTCGCAAAACTCACTCCTCCCCCATCAAAGATTTCCTGTTTTGCATTTAGTTCTTTCAAATACGCGTAGCTCGCTTTGTACTGTAATGATTTCTGAGCGTCACTGATTGGTGCAATATTTTATTCGTATAAACTGAGGGAATAAATGGCGTATGAAGCATTAATGGTAACGGAAGTGTATGTCACTTGTCCCCCAAACTCACTTTCCAAAGTCCGTAGGTTTGTAATGGTAAAAGAGGTAAAATTCATTTCCACCACTTTATACTACAAACATTTTTCTCACTNAAAGTCCGTAGGTTTGTAATGGTAAAAGAGGTAAAATTCATTTCCACCACTTTATACTACAAACATTTTTCTCACTCTCATACTACAGAAATTTGACTTTAGAAAGAAGTGAAAATATATATTCATAGATTTAAATTTAAAGTGGAAAATTAAATTAGCTTGGGCAGACACGCAACATTAATTAATGTAGATCATTTTGCATTANATTTAAATTTAAAGTGGAAAATTAAATTAGCTTGGGCAGACACGCAACATTAATTAATGTAGATCATTTTGCATTAAACCCCATTACAAACGTTGAATATACTTTTTTTAGTCATTTTAAAGTCTATAGGCCTCAATTGGTTTGCCGCCACGTATTCCCAAAACCTGTTTTTTTTTTTAAATTTCATGTTAATAATATAAATACCTGCTGATGAGTCGGTATAATTTATTGTTGAATGGCGAAGGTATAATTTATTGTCGAATAGCGAACATTTTAGAATAATTAGGGAAGTAAACTAAATGAAACATTCTAAGAATTAATTCTACAAGTAAAGTTATTAAGTGGTGAAGTTTAATGCCACTCCAAGATAAAACAGGTAAAATTATACATTTAAATNTTCTACAAGTAAAGTTATTAAGTGGTGAAGTTTAATGCCACTCCAAGATAAAACAGGTAAAATTATACATTTAAATTTAATACCTCATGGGTGGCCTCCATACTTAGCTTCGTCGCAGACTGAGTTGAAGTGTCGTGTTTATTTTGTGGGGAGGTTATTCCTTCATACTGATTTTTTGTAAAATATAATATGTGGCTGGACTGTNAGTGTCGTGTTTATTTTGTGGGGAGGTTATTCCTTCATACTGATTTTTTGTAAAATATAATATGTGGCTGGACTGTATCTATAAGAAACCAGAGCCCCACGATAACGAATATATTACTAGAGCCTTCAATGCCTCGAACGTAGCTGTGTGTATAACTTAGACGCAATAGAAAGCACTGTTGAAGATATTATACATAAGTAATGCCAAGAGGAAGAAGAAATGGATTTCAAGGGTTCGGGTTAGACCCTAGCTTCAGTAAATCATCTAGAGCTGAGAACAAGTTGGCTCAATCCACTTGGCAAATAGGCACTTACTGATTTCCTTCTACCTAACTACAGAGAATTACAATATAAAAAATCAGCAAACCACTACATGAATGCAAAACCTGTATTGTGTGAGGGGTCAGTTGTGGAGCGTAAGGGGTCAGTTGCGGAACACGAGGGGTCGTTTGCGGAGCATGAGGGGTCATTTGCTGAGCAAGTGGTGGCATTTGCGGAGGAGGAGGTCATTTGTGGAGCAGAAGGGGTCATTTAGGGGCCATTTGCGGAGTATGAGTTCAAGGTGAGCAAATAACTTGTCTGGAAGAAACTGTTGAATATGTAGCTGCATGGCAATGTGATAAAGGAAATAAATAAAATGTCTACTTGAAAGGATGCATAAAAATGCTTAATTATCACTAATGAAATATGTTAGTAAGTTTATATATAAAGCAGTAGCTAGACAAAGTAGATACACAAGTTGCTACTGTAGAAAGAATGTCAATTTTTTCATGAATATGATGCAAGCCAATGATTGTACGAAGTTTACTATAGAGCTTACCTCTATAGATGAACCTTCTACCACTGCTGGAAAATTACATGGAAAAGTGTTGCTACTGTGGAAAGATGTTCAGCAAAAGCTACCATGCTCGGCGAAATGAGAGAACCAACTGAACGAAGAGTATTTTTGCGCGATGAAGCATTTCGGCATTGGTACCATGCAGTTTATGCAAGNTGAGAGAACCAACTGAACGAAGAGTATTTTTGCGCGATGAAGCATTTCGGCATTGGTACCATGCAGTTTATGCAAGACGATACATTGAAGGAACACATCGAGATCTGCAAGGGTTCGTCTACTGGGAGCCAGCAAGTGATGTCGCTAATATCNGCGATACATTGAAGGAACACATCGAGATCTGCAAGGGTTCGTCTACTGGGAGCCAGCAAGTGATGTCGCTAATATCTAATACTGCAAATGTTGGTACTGATTTGACACGCGATAATGATGATACAGTTAATGCTAAAGACGGAATGAGTGCAGTAGAGTCAGTTTGTGTGGAATATACACTTGCAATACTTTTGCGTAAAGTCGACGAACTTCAAAATAAACGGTCGTCGGTTCTAAATACTGATGATGATCATGCGACTCCTAAAGAGAAAAGTAAACTTGATATTGAGGATGAAACAGGAGGTGAAGACGATCATGAAGACAGCATTGATGATAATGACTATGGAGACAGCGTTGATGAAATATATGATCAGAATGTTGATGATTCTCTCGACATTCCAACACATTTTACCAACGAGCTTCCTTTGACAAGTGGTGTGAAAAAGGCAGAAGGCATCAAGAACGCCCGTTAATTTTCTGCAATGAGCGAAATGGAGAAGGCAAAATATGCTGAGAATACTGACTACATGGTTACCGATGACCCAAATGAACTTGTTTATAGACTCAGACATTTGATCGCTTTGCAACTAGATGGAGATTTCTCGCATATTAACGAGATATATTCTATCATTTGTGAACTGAAGGATCGGCGTTATATAAAATCAGACTGTTGGCGACTATCCATGATCTGCAAACATCGGGGAAATGTAAAGATAGCATGTATGAAATAATTAGAAAGATAAAATGTATATAATAAGTAGATAAATTAAATTTATGTATACATAATAATGTGAGTTTANTTTCTCGCATATTAACGAGATATATTCTATCATTTGTGAACTGAAGGATCGGCGTTATATAAAATCAGACTGTTGGTGACTATCCATGATCTGCAAACATCGGGGAAATGTAAAGATAGCATGTACGAAATAATTAGAAAGATAAAATGTATATAATAAGTAGATAAATTAAATTTATGTATACATAATAATGTGAGTTTAATTTATTATTCAGACCATTCTGCTTCTCTGAAATATATTAATTCAGTGGCGTGTACCATCGATCGGGAGAATCTGTTTTAGATCAAATTTATGCGAGTGTGTGCAGGAGGAGTGGCCATCGTATGAATTGAATTGTTATGCCTTACTCGGGTATATTAAAAAATTGGCCGAGTTCTATAAAGCGAATGAATGAACTGGGGAATATTTTTGAGGAATGTTTCGCAACTGGCTAGTAGATCTGGTCATTCGTATTAGTCGACATTTNTATTTTTGAGGAATGTTTCGCAACTGGCTAGTAGATCTGGTCATTCGTATTAGTCGACATTTTTGAGATTGGTTGTTATCGACTGTTGGTATAGATGGGTGTTATGGTGTGTTGGTCTTGACCAATGTTCTAGCCATTTTTGCAGGGATTGGTCTTGGCAAGAGCCAGTCTTGGGTAGAGTTACGTCTCTTCAGGAACCGGTTGGGGTTTCGTTTAGAAAAATGGAGAGGGGTGGAGAATCATATGGTTGGTTGATGGCGAGGGTGGATGGCGAGGGGACGAGCTATTGTGAGTTANGGGGATATATGCTATATAAAGTAAATAATTCGCTTTGGCAGTCATGTGATAGATCGGCTATATCGTCAATGAAATATAGAGATGGGAATCAGACGTCTGCTGATCGTCGTACCAGGGAGTGGCTGTGCTCTGCCATTTTTACGGCAATCGAAATTTTAGGGTCACACACATCCAATTTGGTTTTTCGTATTATGTATGTTTTTGTAATTTTTCGCGATTTTTTCTTAATTTTTAAAGTTTAAGGTTATTTGGGTTAAGTTTATGCTGGCCAACATTCAGCATGGTGGTCGGAGTCAATAACGTCAGTAACTCAGTAAGTTTTTTATAGCACATTGACAAAAAAGTGTGAAAACCTCACTATAGCTTTTTTTACGGATACAGTCAGTGTGAAACAATAAACGGAAAATTTCTTATGGAGAGTGTGTATAGTTCATTTCATATAAGAAGGGCACATTCTGACAGTCAGTGAATGGCAATTTAAAGTATTCAAAACAAACAACGTGCCGTTTACGAAATCCTGTATCAGCTGATGCACGAAAATAACCAAAGTTAATATTAGTTGGCTATTCTGCGTACACTGCCGACGAACATTACACCAGCTGAAAATACGCGATAAGAAAGAGTTCCATCCAAGGTTAATTAATACATTTTATTTTACGTGGTCATAAAACAGCGGTTTTTAGTTTTAAAAACTAAACTTCGTGCTAAAGTAGAAATGTATAGGTGTTCAAAGTTTAAAGTCACATTAAAACGACCCATATCAAAATGAAACACAATTTCAAAAACTTTCTTCATGTCTTAATCGCTCCTCTCCAACCCCGCTTTCATTACGTGCTTGATATTAATTCTAAAAGCATACAGAAATATTGCATAATATTGTTGAATTATTTTCTCTAATAATTTGACAACATATATTTGAAATACATTTCTTTGCCAGCCAGTAATATAACAACAGTCTACTTTACAAAGGCGCCATATATTTTCGAAAAATCTGTTGTGCGCGCCACCTATTATCTCTTTTGCGAAGCATACGCCATATTGTTCTCTGAAAACCCATTACCTTGTTTCTAAAGGAGTGGGACACTGCACTAGCACGCCATACCTGTAATGTGTGTNTGGGACACTGCACTAGCACGCCATACCTGTAATGTGTGTTGCACTCACGTCTTCCCATTGCTCCCCTCTACACGTTCCTGCCCTTCCAGTTACATTACGTTTACGAACTGCCGTACAAACGCACTGCAAACCCCGTTTCGAGTCCTCTTTCGCCACCCGCCGCGCCACTCAAGCAGTTCGTCAATTGCCGCACGAGGCGACACCTACTGGACGCGCTTAATCACCGGACCAGTTATGTGGCCGATCAGCTGATGGCGGAAGGATACGTAGTCAGATGTAGTCAGATGTAAACAGTGGCGCTACTTTCGCCGAGCTGTCAAAAAGTGGCGTTCTTATACGGTACAGAGTATACTATTATCGCTCTATGTAAAGGTAAAATTCTGCTGTCTTCTTGCTGTAAAATANGTTCTTATACGGTACAGAGTATACTATTATCGCTCTATGTAAAGGTAAAATTCTGCTGTCTTCTTGCTGTAAAATAATTCAATACTTAACTATTTTCCTGAAGAAAGAAACTCTTATATTGCAATACGATCCTTTACTGTGGTTACCTTTTTATCTGGAAACTGTAGCGTAGTATTTGAGTTTAGTGTGATGTAAATATCACGTCGTGTTGAAATAGTACGTTATCAACTCTGTATATGAATGTATTGTTTAAGTCGACACGCGTTTCTGGCGATAGAAGCAAGTATTGNATAGTACGTTATCAACTCTGTATATGAATGTATTGTTTAAGTCGACACGCGTTTCTGGCGATAGAAGCAAGTATTGTAGTGATTTGCGATAAACAAAAGCGATTTATTTCATTCTGTAAATTTTATACTATAGATAATCATTCGTATTTGTAATTATACTAAACTAGGTCATAGTTTTGTTACTCAAAACATTTGTCTTGCCAAAATTCTGTTACAGATCTGATTTTGTATTTTGCTTATCAGACGTGGGTCACCGCAGTTCTGTACTGTTACATCATACAAGATACCACGTGTGCTTATGAGAGCTAAATACTTTATTTTCACTGAAAATAACTGTTCNAATTCTGTTACAGATCTGATTTTGTATTTTGCTTATCAGACGTGGGTCACCGCAGTTCTGTACTGTTACATCATACAAGATAACACTGAAAATAACTGTTAAAAAATGTGAACTCTCAACTGATAATTCAAAATAACACTATAGATTTGACAATATAAACTGTTTTTGTAAATTTGTACAGTAATAGATCACTGATTAACTAACGAAAAATAATGAATTTCTAATTAAAGGAATAAATTAAATCCACTATTTGAAAAATTAGTTTCTCAGTATTCTGTGATTTAGCAGGTTTGACTTACTAGATCAGAGAACACCCAGTGGCAGTTTGTGAATTTTTTATTTTTATTGGTAAATTATGGAAAAGTTTTCTCCGCTACAAAAGCGCGTCTAAAGAAAGAGAGGAAAGTAACCTGGGCAAGAAAAAATATAGAAAACTGACATTTACGATACTTTTTTCGTGTAGTTGCATTATGAGTTAATTTTCTTATCTTCAGCTTTTCTGTGTTTGGCCTTATCGCAAGTGAAGTAAAATCATCCGTAAAAGTGCTCCTTAAATATTATAGAATGACAATTGTAAGCAAAGGGGTTTATAATCTCAATTGTTACTTCTGGAATAACATTTTCCCATGTCTGTATTATACCAAATACAACGAGGGTTGCAGCATGATTGAAGCAATTATTTAATTATTTATTTTCTTTACAATTAAAGATTATGTTCACATTTTGTGCTACTGTATTAATCCTTTAGAGCTTCGGCTGCGAAATGAATAAATTATGTCCCAACAACCTGATGTTTTGTCTTTATATTTATCAATATTTTAGGCAGGGGAAAATGCTAAATCTCTCACGGTGACGTATGTATATACATCCTCTTGCATACCGATTATTAGTGGACACCGTGAATGCAGCTTTGTTTGCTAGGTGTGTGTGCGTGTGTAAAACACCTCTGTACTAATTTTTTTCCCCAGTTTAAGGTTTTTTTCAAAATGTTTCCAAGCTGTTCAAAATTCAATATTTCTAGTGAAAACTCGAGTATTGTATGAATACGTGAACAACAAAATGGCTCGTGAACTGACAGTTCGCGGTTTTGTCAATTCATTTTTAGCATCCTAATGAAAACGAATATATGGGTGTTTTTTTTCTCCTTCTGAAGTATGGTCGAAATGAGTGAAATAGCGGTTGTTTAAATACAAGTTGAGCCTGCTGCCCTGCTTGCACGTCGAAAGATCTTATTACTAGCAGTACCGAGAACATTAAATTGAGTAAACTGCGATGGGGCGAGAAGTGGCAGAATGACGACGAAGAATGAAATGAGAAAAAGACGAAATCTCTTCGCAATAGCGATGCTCGCGATATGGGACTCCTTGTCCGAAAATTTACCGATCTACCAGGACCGGTAGCGAAGTGTCTGCCGTATTTTCGCATGATAGAAATGTGGCGGACGTTGCCGTTGACCGGCTTGTATTCTTGGGACACTCCCGTTTCCTCCACCCTTATATTCCGCCGCAGCTTCATCTTTACCTCACTTTACCTCCACCGGCGTTCGCTGTCAAGCGCCAAAAAGGACCTCCCAACTCAACCAGGACCGAGTACATAACAGCTGGACCTTAGAATGGTAGTAGGGCAGCGTCTGATAACTGAAAATGCTGTGGTTTTCATTTCTTTTGTAGTTTGTTCGCGGTATCTCCACACTTTTTTAATCGAACCTTAGAAAAAATATCATGTGTGAGGTGTTTGGTTCTTTCCTAAATAATTATNCATCTCCACACTTTTTTAATCGAACCTTAGAAAAAATATCATGTGTGAGGTGTTTGGTTCTTTCCTAAATAATTATCACAGGCGTTTTATACGTTTGTTAAAATAAAAGTATCTTATTTTTGGTTAAATTGAACTTTTACTTATATTTTATCTATAAATGATGATATTTCATTTATAATTAATATGAATAAAACAGAGAGAAAACAGCTGTGTTGCTAACACCTAGAAAGAAATGGTTACCATGCAAAATATCATTAAACTGAGTACGCACGAATGCGGTGCGTTGTCATTTTGGTGTACTTCTCTACACTTGGTTGAGCTTTCTTTGCATGAGACGGAGGAATACTGTGAAAGTAGGACTTAAGCAAGGCTAAAGAAAAGTTGGAAGTAGCCATGAATGGACTGCAATAATACTTACTACTAATTGTGGCAAACGCGTAGGGGATGATTGCCAACATTTTTAAGAATGCGAGAAAGACACAATACCTTTGGTGTCAATTTTTGTCAGTAATAATAGTTCTTAAGTGTGAAGCCATGATTAGTTTCAATAGCGTCACGAAGGAAAATGATTCATGTGGATCCTTTAAGGGGCGGTAGTTGCCGGGGATGGGTATACATTGCTATTGACACAGATTAACGCCCGTTTTTGCACCGCTAAGTACGGTCCTGTAGTTATGGCCAGCGTGGANTTCTGAGTATCTCATCACACGACGGCACCGTTATTTTCCGGTGATGGAAAACGACACGTGACATCCATACCCATCCTAATGCAGCTGGTAGTGATAGAACTCGCAAACAAACGAATGTGAGTTAGACGTTCTTACACGCGATAAAATTATGTAAGCCAGGTCAGTACTTTCCAAGCTGGGCGATTGTCGCGAACTGACAGTTAAGTTAAAATAGAAAGTACTTTATAAAAAGACAACTGAAGGAAGTTGCCGAATTCACTTTCGAAAAATTAAGAAATTCATTTCAAGATGACTTTTCTCATCTACTTAAGTTGAATTTTTTGTGATGGCCGATATCAAACGTCTGGAACTTGGCAGTCTCAAAATTCTGAAGGAAGATAAGCAAGTGAAATTCCACATCTGTTCCAACATAAAAGAATATTGCAAGACTCGCCAAGCACAAATAAGCCCCTGACAAACACTCAAACTAAATTTGAAAACGTTTGTGGCTATTTTTCTCTTTTATGCAAAACATTATATTTCTTATACGTAATTTAAAATTTATATAGTACTGTAAATATGTACGTTTTATTCGTTATTTAAAACGTACAGAAAATAAATATTATTCTTTATTTCGCAGGGTATTTGTATTTCTGAAATTGGAAAAATCGCACAAAAAGTAGTAATTATTCAGGTGTCGCCACATGAAACGTTTGAAAACCACTGCTTCATTAGATGTACCAATGAATGAGCAGCAAGAAGTTAAGATAAATAGAGAGTTATTACAACCATACTCTAGGAGACAACGACGCCTAATTTTGATGAATTTCCCCACGTAATGCATTCGATTGCATGCAAATTTAATATAATGGCAGTAAACCTTTATAGTCTTACGCATTAATCCGCAGAATTGGCCCTTTTTATTTCCTTGTACCCAGCCGTTGTAGCGTGTTCCCTTTGTAGGGTAATTTTCACAATAAACTGGGTTTTCAGCAAAATGTTTACCTGGTTACAATTGTTTTTCCTTTTGTGCCAACCACGTGCATTATAACCACTTATTTTTCCATTTAACCATGTTAGTTANTAGTCTTACGCATTAATCCGCAGAATTGGCCCTTTTTATTTCCTTGTACCCAGCCGTTGTAGCGTGTTCCCTTTGTAGGGTAATTTTCACAATAAACTAGGTTTTCAGCAAAATGTTTACCTGGTTACAATTGTTTTTCCTTTTGTGCCAACCACGTGCATTATAACCACTTATTTTTCCATTTAACCATGTTAGTTTATTATTTTACTGCAATAGTTGACTTTCATGATTCACTTGCAGACAACTACGACGTGTGGTGTCAAAATATTCCGCCGAATTTTAAAGTGAAATAAAGTTAAATGTGTTTTGAGTTTGCGCAGGCACAAAATATATTCGCGGAAATAATACAGATGGTTTTTATTATTTTATAACATCTACTGCACACGGTGCAATTACATGTGTGTTCTGCAGTCAGATGATCTGTTAGTTACGGTCTTGATTGCCGAAGAGAACAACTATAGAGTGTTTTCCTTATATGATGTGAAAAGCATAAATATAGAGTATAAATCCAGTTGTAATTTTCATCTCGTGCGTCCTTCACTGTTTAATACTTACAAAAGNTAATTATTTTACTGCAATAGTTGACTTTCATGATTCACTTGCAGACAACTACGACGTGTGGTGTCAAAATATTCCGCCGAATTTTAAAGTGAAATAAAGTTAAATGTGTTTTGAGTTTACGCAGGCACAAAATATATTCGCGGAAATAATACAGATTGTTTTTTATTATTTTATAACTTCTACTGCACACGGTGCAATTACATGTGTGTTCTGCAGTCAGATGATCTGTTAGTTACGGTCTTGATTGCGGAAGAGAACAACTATAGAGTGTTTTCCTTATATGATGTGAAAAGCATAAATATAGAGTATAAATCCAGTTGTAATTTTCATCTCGTGCGTCCTTCACTGTTTAATACTTACAAAAGAGAATCGTGGCTTGTCTTTATTGGACTGTGCTGCGCCAAGAAACAAATTAATATTTTCCCTGTTATATTCTTTTCATGAGCAATAATTTAATTACATGTACGTTGAAAACAGTTTGGAGCTTCGTAGAATTTGCAGTTCATGTCAACTAAAATATTAGTAAAGACGGCCCTTTTAAATGAAAACATAATTGTTTANTTGGAGCTTCGTAGAATTTGCAGTTCATGTCAACTAAAATATTAGTAAAGACGGCCCTTTTAAATGAAAACATAATTTTTTTTAAATATAATGAAATATTTTGCAAACTCCATTAAGAATAATAATTATTTTTAATTTTTAATCATTGCATCATGTAAATAACCACAAATATATCTGATCCTTTTTTCTTTGAAAAGTTGACGCAAACATTTTTTTCGCAATTATTTTACTACCGCGCGTTTTATTTACGTAATTCCTTTTATTATGTGAAGGTTATCAACAAACGTTATAGCATTTCAACAAAAGAATAGCATTTCCAAAATCCATGATTGTAGGCATATTGTTACATCGTAGTGAAGTTGGAAAAAAAAATTAAAGCCCAATTTTTGTCCATTCATGGTTACTTCCAACTTTTCTGGAAACTTGCTAAAGTTCTACTTCCAGGATATTCCTCCATCTCGTGCAAACAAAGACGAAATAAATCTAAAAAATTACACCAGAGGGACAACGCACCACATTCGTGCGCATTAAATGTAATAATATTTTGCGTAAGAACTACTTCCTACTATGCATTGCTAAAGTGCCTTTTTTCTCCCTGTCAATATACACTGAAGAGCCAAAAAAACTGGTATAGGCGTGCCTATGCAAATAACAGAGGTATGGAACCAATCAGAGTAACGCGATGCGGTCGGCAGCTAGATCGGTTACTGCTGCTACAATGGGAGGTTATCAAGATTTAAGTGAGTTTGAACGTGGTGTTATAGTCGGCGCACGAGAGATGGGACATAGTATCTCCGAGGTAGCGATGATATTTGGATGTTCGCGTACGACCATTTCACGAGTGTACCGTGAATATCGAGAATCCGGTTAAACATCAAATCTTCGACATCGCTGTGGCCGGAAAAAGATCGTGAAAGAACGTGACAAACGACGACTGACGAGAATGATTAAACGTAACAGACGTGCAACCCTTTCTCGGATTAGCGCAGATTGGATTTGTGGACTGCCCTGCAGGATTATTGGTGTGAATTACCTCCTGCATACCTTCAGACATTAGTCG
>NQII01000180.1:0-15545 GCA_002778355.1 Clitarchus hookeri | reverse complement strand
GGGGGGGGGGGGGGATCTACGCGATATTAGGCAGGTGTACCAGTTTTTTGGCTCTTCAGTGTATTGATTAATTATAACTAAAATATAACGATTTATAGATATAATATAATTTACAGTGCAATTTAACCAAAAATAAGGCACCTTTATATTATTAATAGCATAACACGCAAGTGATACATGACATATTTGGGAAACAACCAGACACGTCGTACATGGGGTGACTTTTAAAAATGTTTATTTCGAAAAGTGTGAAGAAAGGGCAAATAGACTATAGTAACATTAGCAAGAGTATTTGGTATTGTTATAACAATGCGTAGTGTTGCCAATACTTACGAATACTTCAGTCGCCTTTCGGTATCTAACACACTGAAACCGCTAAAGTGTATTCGCGGTTCCTCCACACTTTTTGAATCAAACCTTTGAAAAATCACCCCATGTATAACTGGTTTAATTATTTCCTAAATATGGCATAAATAACAAGCGTTTTATACCTCTGTCAACATAAAAGTAGGTATCTTATTTATCGTTCAATTGAAGTTTTACCTGCATTGTATTTATAAATTATATTTAATAAATAATAAATATCAATAAAATCAGTGAGAAAAGATGAGTATTGGTAGCGCTTAGTATGAGCTGCAATATGTGGAGACATTCTACCCCTGCATGCACCAAACTGTGCGTCATCGACATCGGATCTTAGTAGCGTACACATACGGGGCTTTTGGGGCAGGCTTTCAGGAGTAGGATCCAGGATCTGTCCGCCATCTTGGTAGGCGCGGGTGGCAGCCGGCGGTCTGGGATGGCCATTTTATCGATAACATTGCCTGTTTCACTCCAAAAATCACTTCCGAAATTAATTATTTTACCCAAAAATCACTTTCTTTACAAAAAAATTTCCAAAAAAAAATTGAAAAATGAGGAAAGCGGATTTGAATCTCCTCGAAGCAAGAGCCGAAAACTCCCCAGTGTAATATATATAATTTTTTTCTCATTTGCTGTGCTATATTGTTATTATAGTATATTCGTATTCACACTTTTTGAATCAAACACATGAAAACTCAGCTCATGTACGACGCGTTTGATTGTTTCCTTAACATGTAAGTATCACAAGCGTTTTAGACTTCTGATAACGTAAAAGTATTTAATTTTTGGTTAAATTTAACTTTTGCTTATATTTTATCTACAAATTTTAATATGTCATTTATAAATTATTAACATGAATAAAAACGGTAATAAAACAGGTGTTTTGGTAATTTCTCGTAATAAATTGTTCCCGTATCAAATATGATTGAACTGAGCGCCCAATAATAAAGTGCTCTGTTCATTGCTGTAATTTTCTAGAACTTGAGCAGTTGGAAGTAACCGAAAATAGAATATATATATATATATATATATATATATATATATATATAGGCATAGTGCATCTCAAACATAAAGTAAAGGATAATATTTTGCCACCATTTTGCACATTTGACTAGCATAAATTCTATTATCCGCAATGTGCCTGAAAACGCAAGACTGTGTATGTAATATCTTGAAGCGAAACACTTATTCTGGGACCCAGTGGGAACAAGTTCCGCCGGACATTAAATTTATTCCTCTGCCAGAAGGGAAACTTGAGAACAGCAGTTTGGTGGGACGTTACGCCCCTTTTATGGTGGCGCTATCGGATCATATAAGCATTATAAACCCAATCCCGCGCAAAGAGATTTGGTCTGCCCGACAGGCACATGCGGGCTTTTATTTCCCCAACTATAAAAGAAACATTCTACAAGCGCACCACTGCTATGGTGGGTTTGTCGAGGGGTGCCGGGGGAATGGTGGTTCGAAGAGGAAGACGATAAAAAAATGTGGCGTGACTTTCCAGAGAACTGTAACTGGTTGCCGAGGGGGAGCGGGCGGCTAAACGAATTAAAATAAAGATTACTGGAAGACCAATATGGTATATTTCTATTTCGAGTTGTTTCTTTCTTTAATTTTTCCCCTTACTAATGCTTAAACGAAAGTAGGTATTATCGGTATACTCATACATAACATGACTGATATTCTCGCAGTTAGGAGCCATGAAGATTTGCATCTCGATTTATATTTCCTTGTTGCTGTTAGTAAACAAACCTTTATCCATGCTGGTTTGCTTGGAGATATATACACATGAATATATACATACATACTTTTACATATGCATGCTCGTATTTGTTTGCAAAATGCTTTGAAGATAGATTTATTTTAGCCTGCAGATCTTTGGCGCATCGAAATATGCTAAATCCGCTAATCCGATAAAGGTTAGAAGCGCGCTAGTCCCGATAGGCTCATCTAGCATTAGTAATATGTGCCGTGGCATACCTTTGAAAATCTCCCCACGCTTTTCTGGTTACTAACCATGGCTTCACGCGCTCCTTTGCTCACTCACGCGGGATAAGTCAAGAAAAGCTGTACAAAGCAACATGTAACACTGCCTCCTCCTCAAGTATGTTCGTCCCGAAAATACTCTGCAACATCCGGACCTTTGGCTACGCCCGAGAGCCTTGACGACAAATCATAAAGACCACACCATTAATGTTCTTCAAAATCCTGCAGGGGTATTCCTAACATTTCTGCAGCTTCGGGCAGTAACCTTTTCGTTTTTGCCTCTGGGGAGGTTGTACATCCTCAGCAGTTGTCCTTGAAATACCTCATCCCAAATTATCCTGTCATTCCGCATCTTCATCCTGTCACTATTTATTCTAATGCACTGTCGAGCAAAAGCATGAATGCCAACTAGTCTGTGATATAATTAGCTGGCATAATATTGGGCATCAGCTTCCTCTCCTGTCTGTCGGCCAAACAGCAGGTCACTAAAGAGGCGTAGCTCTCTTCCAAACAGCATCTTGGTCTGTGTCATCCTCGTAGACTCGTGAACTGCTGAGTGGTAAGTAAGGAGAAACACAGGAACCTGTGAATCCCAGACCTATTGGTTGTCTAACACAGAGAGCGGCAGGTACTGCTGAAGAGTGCGGTTAAGCTTCTCGACCATTTTACCCGACTGAGGGTGTAAGGCTGTAGTCTCAGTCTTTTTCATCCCCAGAATTTTCATTACAACCTGGAACACAGCAGTTAATAATTTCTTCCCTGATCAAAATGAAGTTCCAGTGGCACCTCAAACCTCGAGAAGACAATCTCTACGAATGAGTCGGCCACAGTATGAGCTTCTTGGTTGGGGAGAGTAATTACCTTAGGCCACTTAGTAAAATAACCTTGGGTCACTGGTAGATAAGAATTACCTCTCTCTGTAATATCTTCTACCATCATTTAGAATAGGGCTCCAACATTGTATTTCTGGAGGTTACTTTGTCCCCTGATCCTTGGTCCCTTCCTCGCGGTGCAGGTGTCCCACATTCAGCACCACTTCTCAATATCCTCCCGACAATGAAGTCAGAAGAATCTCAGAAGAACTCTGTCGAGTATCTTATTAACACGAAAGTGACAACAGTTCCTTTAAAACTTCGCGTAACCTGCATTCTGGAAGGACCAACTGTAAATGTGTGTGCTTTCCATCACTAATTTCCCAGTTCCTGTAAAGCACACCGTTCTTCATACGAGCGAATTCCATTGTGCATAGTATGCTTTGACAGCTGTACTCAGACTAGATATCTCTTCTCATTTTGGCCGCCAGTCAGCTTCTTTCCACTATAGTAACGGATGCAAAGTGTGATCATTTAGATGATATTTCCTAATTCACCTCATCACTCCATATATGTTACAAGATAGAGTGCGTGAAGAGATTTGGGCGGCTCTTAATTTCGAGGTCTTGAGAACCGATGATGGTGAAGCGAGGTATGGAACAACACCAGAATGAAAGGGTGGGTGAAACGGGAGATCCCTATAGAAAACCTGCCGACCAGCAGCATCGTCTGGCACGATTCCCACATGAGAAAATCTGGGAGCTACTCTGGCGGGAATCGAACCCGGTTCATCTAGGTGGGAGGCGATTAGTCTAACCACTACACCACCATGGCCCCTTACAGGATAGTGAAACTTGAATGCTCGTCCTGCGTACTTTCAGCGATTCACCATTATTTTCTTCCTGGATTTCGCATTTCGCAACGATGAAAGAATGGTTCACATGACATCCTAAAAAGTGTATCTGCATTTCTGTGAAGTCACTAGGAGCTGAGCTGTATTTCAAAGTCTTATTATTTAAAATGCTGTATCCTCTAGGCTATTTGACATTCGGGGCTCTTGAAATTATTTATGCAGCATAATGAAGTATGGGCGGTTCTTAGAATAATGTGACTGCCATAAAATTTGGGGTGGAATTGTGAAATTGCCTTCACTATGGCCAGAAGCTCCCTGAGTGTAACACAGCAATTTCTGTCGTGATTGTGCAATCGTTTACTGAAATATTTTAGTGGTCCCTCCTCCCCTTACTGAATGTGAGATAACACAGCTCCAATGCCTACATCACTAGTATCAGTATCCAAAATGAATGTGCCCTCATTTTTCGGGAATTCCAGGCCTGGGGGAGATATCATAATTCCCTCCAGCTTACTCAAAGCAACTTCGCATTTAGTGGTAGAATGAAATTTCCTTTTTGCCTCAGTTAGTTCGTGTAGTGACTTGACGATCGTGACGAACGCAGGAATAAATATTCGGTAGTAGGCACTTAATCACAAAACACCTCGCGTTTTAGTTTTGTCAGTTGCTATGGGCCATTTTCTTATTGCTTTAGTCTTATCTGGGTTTGTTTTATTTCCATGGGCCGATACTACATGTCCCAAGAAATTTATTTTCTTTTGGAATAGTTGGAACTTCTTAGGAACTGGTTTTATAGTTGTCTGCAGCCACTATCTAGAATACAGAGTCTTAAGTGTGATAGGTGTTCTACAAATGTCCTTCCTGTCACAACGATGTCATCCAGGTCAAATTGACAGATATCTAAAAGGAGGTGGCAGGGGCATTACAGAGTCCAAAAGGCATAAATTGAACTAAGATGTTTCTTTCCATTGGAAACAAAATTCAGTCTTCTCTTGTTCCTTTGGGACCACCTCGCATTGCCAGTACACACTCTTCATGTCCAAAGTAGAAAACCATCGCTAACCTGCTAGGCTGTTCAGCATGTCGTATATCCTAGGAAGTGGATAAGAGTATTTATTTGTCACATTAATAAGCTGGCAATAATCCACACAAAACCTCAGATAGTGATCTTTCTACTTAACAAGTACAACTAGGGAAGACCACAGACTAACTGATGGTTCTGTTACATCAAACGTCCTCATTTCCTTCAGAATTCTCTCAATTGCATCGTAAGAAGCTATTGGCAGTCGTTTTGGTGGTTGATTTATGGGCCTGGCATCGCTTGTATGAGTGAGATGGCAGGATACATTAGTACTTCCAAGGTAATTTTGTCCCCAGAAGAAGGCATCCCTATTCCTCTGCAGTAATTCAGAGGCAGACTTCTCCTATCACCAGTACAGGGTTTCTCTTATTCTTACTAGCAGTTCCTTCAGTATATATGGTAAAGTAAGTTCGGTTTGTTTTACTCTAGAAACTTCTGGAATATTTGGAAGAACCTCTATCATTACCCCTTCCTCAAGGCGAATGGCACAATCGGAAAAATTAATCATTCGAACTGGCAAACTCTAAAAATTTTAAGACACTGAAGTCCCTGGAACAACGAAATTGCATGGCACGATGATACCTTTTTCTGCTTGCTCAATTAGACCCAAAAATTTGAAAAATTTTCCTTAACATTTGCTTGCATGAATTGACTGGATTTCGCGGGTACGACATAGGGTTGACCAACAGGCTACTAGGCAGCTCATTGGTAAGGACAAATCCTGCCATGTTGACACCACCAACTCGATACTGTCAACCCACAGCACACCAATTCGAGTACGATATAGCACTGTAGCTAATGAAGTACGTCAAGCCCCGAAACACATTGGTCCTCTATTTATGCTATGTAAATGTAATTCTCAAGGTCGTCTTTCAGACTCCCCTTCACCAGAATTGCAACCAAATCCTGTTTTACCAAACGTACCTGTAAGAAAATTGGGGCCTTCCCTTCAGCAGTCACCTACCTTCGCCCCCCAAGATTGGCATTTACATGTTTTTCGAATGTATTGTACTCTTACCTGCCTCTCGCTGCCTGTTTTTCCGCTACTGCTTCGGTTACTGCTGCTGCTGTTGTTGGCAGTATGCTCTCAGGTGCCCCGGTTGTCTATATGACCACCATTCCAGCTGTTTGGTTGGGGGTGGCGAAGCTCTGTAGCATGGACCCTGGAAGCGATATCCCTCATGGCCGTCTCCAACTCCTTCAGTGTCTTCTTGATGCTGTCGTCGTCTTCGCTCAGCACCAGTGCCTGCTAAAGATGTCGGGCTGCCAAGACCCGTCTTACTGACTACACTTCCTGGCCTCGGGCAAAGACGTTCCGCAAGGTGTGGGGTGCAGCCAGCCGTACTTCTGTGTTAGCAATGGCATCGATGAAGAAGCCGACCGCGATGATGTGGCTGCCTCCTCGGAGCATCATTCCTGGAGACAGATCGAACAGCCACACGACGTCTTGCCATAGCTCCTACAGTGGGTCCACTGATCGCTGGGTATGATTCCGCAGTTGGGCATGGTGGGCATGTCGCAGGTATTGGTCACCAAAATGTAGTTATAAAGCCGACACTAGTGTGGGGTACTCCAGTCGCTGTCGTCTGGCAGATACTCTGGTATACTCAGTGCAGGTCCACTCAGCACAGCGGTGAGGTAGAAAGCCTGCTGATCGTCTGACCAGCCGTTCAGGTTGGTGACTATTTCAAACTGGTTTTGTTACTCCCGCCAAGAGAGTGAAGAGATTTGGGCAGCTCTTAACAACGAGATCTTGAGAGTCCTGTCAAGAGTCTGGCCATAGTATGGGATAGGATTAATTATGACCCCCCTTCACCACTCCTGACAGTGGTTAGAAATAGACGATTCTGCACCAGGGGCGTGTGGTGGGTGCGCCGGGGAGCCATGGTGGCCATATTTGATTATGTTACATGACAACCTCCTGCTCCATCGTTCCTTGTCAACATCGGCCATGTTAAATTTCCCCTCCTACTGTATAATTCCTGGATAATGGCAACCATATTGGATGTACCCACTTCATGCTCTTGCATTACGAGTGTGGGATTTTCTCAGAGTCCTCCCGATCTCCTTTATTTTCTCATGCTCTCTTATTCCTTTGTACTGGATGTCCCTACTTCACACTTTTGCATTCTGTGTGGTGAATTTTCTCTGTGTTATCCCTTCTGGCTACCCATCAAGCATCCAGTGTCTATCCTGTTTTCTCAGAGTCCTCCAGATCTCCTTTATTTTCTTATGCTCTCTCATTCCTTCCTACTGGTTGTCTCCACTTCATGCTATTGCATTACATGTGGAGGGTTTTCTCTCTACTACTCTCCCAGGTCCTCGGCATTTTTCTGTGCTATCCCTCTTGTGTGTGGATGGTTTCCTCCATGCTATCCCACCCAGGTACCCACCACGACACCAGGCTATCCCTCCCAGTCCCCACCAGGATGCCATGGTTTTCACTATGCTATCTGTCCCGAGTACCCACCATGATTCCAGTTTTATCCATGCTATTCCTCCCAGGTCCCCATCATGACATCAACATTTTCTCCATGCTATCCCTCCCAGGCACCCACCAGGAAACCAAGGTTTTCTCCATACTATCCCTCCCAGGTCCCTGCCAGGATGCCAGGCTCTATCCTGGGAGGTTGTCTCAGTGTTCTTCCAGTCTCCTTCCTACCTCTCGTCTGTTCTCGATGTCCCCACTTCATACTCTTGCATTCTGTGTTGAAATTTTTCTCTATTTTATCCCTTCCAGGTCTCTGCCATGATGCCAGGGTTTTCTCCATGCTACCCCTCTCAAGTCCCTGCCAGGATGCCAGGGGTTTCTCCGTACTATCCCTCCCACATGTGGAGGGTTTCCTTCATGCTATCCTACCCAGGTTCCAGACAGGATGCCAGGCTATCCATCGCAGGTTCCCACCATGATGCCAGAGTTTTCTCCATGCTATCCTTTCCAGGTCCCCACCAGGATGCCAGGGTCTTCTCCATGCTATCCTTCCCAGGTCCCCACCAGGATGCCAGGGTCTTCTCCAATGCTATCCTTCCCAGGTCCCCACCAGGATGCCAGGCTCTATCCTGGGGTGTTCTCTTAGTATTCTCCAGGTCTCCTTCCTACCTCTCATCCATTCTCAATGTCCCCACTTCATGCTCTTGCATTCCATGTGGGGGTTCTCCATGCTATCCCTCCCGGCTCCTCGCCAGGACACCAGGTTCTATTCCTTAGGAGTCATCCCGGTCTCCTTCCTGCCTCTCGTCCATTCTCTCCTCCTCGCCTCCCATGCCCTACCTCTCCCACCCCTCGATATCAACCTAAGGCGAAGCAGACTACACACATTACCTCGTTGCATGGGTCAGCATGTAGCCAGCACTTGCGCGCACTGGAACCATTTCGTTCTGTAACAACTAGCAGTAGGACAATTACACTTACACGGCCTTGTCATTACAGCATCGTGGTCACTCTCTTTCACCGCTTCCGCAGCATTGCCCTCCACTTTACCATTTTCAAGGCATAACCATACAGACCGCCACCGGGATTGGGACCGAAGCAGTACACTACACCAGCAGAAACACTACCGAAATTGTTTTTTCCATATATGCAAACAAGTCAAGTACATGCATATAAGGTAAAAAAAAAACAGTGGTGCTGCAAGCATAGTGCATAGACGGCTAACAATGCTGGAAGGAAAATAATGACTCACCTAAAAAAAAGATCAAAAGTGGTCAAAGGAACGCACAGACAGGCGACAGCGACAGGGAAGATTACAGTGGAGGTAGATGAAGAAATATGAGGCTACAGCTCAATAACTAGCGAATAAAAGAAAGTACGATGCAGCCACTAGTTACTACAGTGCTAGTGTGATACGAATAACTTTTCACATTTACAACCCCTGGTCGGAGAACCAACATAGATGACAAATCCCGTGCGCAAGTACGTACACGAATGATTGTAGAATGTGAAATAGTACACATTTCATGACATATATGTAACATGCCTGACCAGATAAGGATAACTCTTGCACAGGCTACAGGATGCCACCATTAAACAATGCCACCATCCAAAAACAGCAACACCCCTACCAAGATAAATATGACTCTTGCACGTGCTATAGAATTCTGCCTGAAAAAAAACAGTACATACACACAGCAGGTCATACTGGTATGACGCCTGACAAGGTAATGATACGTCTTGCATGGGCTGCAGCATGCTACCAGCCAGCATACCTGACAAGATGAATATGGCTCTTGCATGTGCTATAGTATTCTGAAAAAAAAAACATAATTGGGACAGCATACAAGTATGTATACTTGTGGTTCGTGCATGATCCATCTCTCTCACCCTACATACCCAACGACTATGCATGCTGGAATAATTTGTAATGACCCGCCTCTCCCTACATACCCAGTGTACGAGGTGCTTGTGGTTCATGTATGACCCGTCTCTCTCACACACACCCTACATACCCAGTGGTAGCAGCCCCAGCTTACTTATAATTGGTGTGTGTATATATTGGTGTGTATATATATATATATATATATATATATATATATATACACCATCTCTCTACAGAGAATAGTGCTACATTTTACTATACTGACGAATTTGCTGCTCTAGTTTATTTATACATATATATTAATGTTACCTTTAATATGATGCTAACTATGAATGAATGAATG
The DNA here is from genome assembly GCA_002778355.1 of Clitarchus hookeri. Taxonomy (NCBI): domain Eukaryota; kingdom Metazoa; phylum Arthropoda; class Insecta; order Phasmatodea; family Phasmatidae; genus Clitarchus; species Clitarchus hookeri. The sequence goes on along the minus strand of NQII01000180.1, from coordinate 5,791 downwards.
TATGTGTTGTATGTTTTGCGGTACCTCGACTATACAGATACATGAGTTTCGGGTATGTTTTTTTGTCACCACATTCACACCAGGCAGATAATGTTGACTAAAATATACATTGGGTATAGTTACATATATATACATTTTATTGATTGTCATATATATATATGTACAATGATACTTGGAATAAAAACATTACATTTACAATCGTGTCTTACTCTACATACAGTTTCTAAATAGAATCCAGAAGGCATGCGAAGAGGCATCTCAGGACTTCCTATCTCTTCACTGTGGACAGAGCGCTCACATTGGGTAGGTTGGGCACTACCCCCAGCGACGATGTGGACCCACCGACACCTGCGACACAGTGCTGACAGGTGGCAGGCTGCTTCTGTTGTCACCTACGGGCAGCACACAGTGCCCATCGCATCGTTGTAGGCGTTAACTCCGACAAGGTGATGGTGACAGCAGGTACCGCCTTCGCTGGCCGCTTGTGCTTTGGAGCAGGTTGTGATGCCTTGTTCACCGGGGAGGCGATGGTGATGGCTGGCAGCTAGGTGTCAACATCGTCGGCGATGTTGATGGTGACAACTGACATCACTGATAGTTCTGTGGGGTTGTAGTCGGGGAGGTGAATTTTGATAGTGTCATGCATCATGGCATGGGTCACCACCTCGTCCTCACTGCATGGTAGAAGCATGACTGTGCGCATGTAGTATACTGCACACCTCCTGGGTGTTGTACAGGCACCAATTTACTGGCAGTGCTCAAACACTACCAGATTATGGGTCAGCATCCAATGAGCTATGCCGTCACAGTCCTCACTGTATAACCTTTGCTCATCTTCGTCCCCGACATCGTATGTGACCGTACTATGATCCAGCATCATGCTGGTGAAGGTAGTCTCTGGCTGGAATGATACGCTTATCTTTGCTAGATCACTGATGGCGACGAGCTGGATATTGGAGCCTTATACAGCTCACTCTCACGTGTGATATCACAGCCACCACTTATTCAGAACTTCGGCCAATAGCATCAGAATACGTGCAACAAGGTCACAACACTTACACTTGCTGCGACATGTCGGTTCTCTCTGGATCGTTGTGCGGTCCATACTCAGATGCAATGTCCATGATGTGCTGCCCATACACACATGTAAGTTAATTAATATTTTTTTACCTACATACACAACAGAGCTTGGTCGAGCAAGGTAGGATCCATTTCCTTCTGCTATCTTCCAGTGTAGTGGTATGTATGTGGCCTGTACACTCTTTGGTCCACCAGAAGGTTGCACCAGTGTCTACATTGCATAGCACAAAGCTCACTTTCCTGTTCTCGCGATGCAGTTCGGTAATATCTTCAAATTCTGCATACTCTGCGAGAATGCGTCAATTTGCGGGTAGCTGACTGTTTGGTTGGATATTAGCGACAGCACACCGATCGTACTTGTAGCAGGGTAGAATCTCACTGTGGAAATTATCCGATGTGTCATGGTATTACCACATATGATTTTCACCATTACATACCTGAACTTGCTCGTGTCTAAGCTCTGGTTTAAATACCACTCACCTTTACCCGATAAAGTACCTCTCGTACAAGTTCATATTTTCCAGCAGAAACCGTACACAGTCATATGTGTCAAAAATATTGGTCATGGTGACTGCAGCAGTGGTTGTGTACTTGATGCTGCACTGCTGATGACTGCGTGCGAGATGTATCACTAATTGCTTCTTATATTGTCGCCAAATAAACTTCACATGTTAGCAGTGAACACATTGTCTTCCACATAGCTGCTCCATGCTTCATGATGGGTGTGTGTTGTTCGCCTGTACAGGTCTCAGTCCAACAGGTAATTACACTGCTGTTAGGATTGTACAGCTCATATGCAATGAACTGCATAACCCATACCTGATGTATATTCTCTTCATTTGCATGAGCTACCAAAGCGGTGGTGGTAGATAGGCAGCTTCGTGTCTGGCCGCACATAATACATGTGACACGCAACAACACTGCATGGCATCGGGTATAGGGCTAGATATACCTCTTTGCGATCAACATTTTGACCAGTGTTCGAGTTAGTTGCAGCTTTCCACTTTCTCAAGCAGTCCAGGAGGTTTGAAGTGAGCATGCTAGTACCTATTCGTAACTCCACTGTACTTGACCATGTCCAGCGGGTTGAATGCTTGCTGTGTACGTGTTTGGAGAGCCAGAGTTATACTGCGGTAAGAGAGAGAGAGAGAGGGACACTATTTTCTTCCTATGCACACCAATATTATGCAAATTCTAGCACATGCATTGTCTTGCCATTACCGATAGGCTTGATGCCCGCATAGGCTATGTACACTGTAGTCACGTTAAGCTTTTCCATGTCACTCTCTGTGATCAGTTAAACATAGCATGAAGGTAAATGTACTCGAAATTCGGCATTCACAAACATGTCATGCACTTGCAGTAATATGTCTCTGCTCGTCGGAAATCCAATGCCCCATACCGCTTTCCGGCCACTAGGTCAGTCGTGATGGTATCTAATAGTACAGTGGTTTACTCTCATCGATGGGTCGCTATTTATATTGCCTGCTGTTAGAAAGAAAACGCAATTACAATTCCTCACCCCCACCTTTGAGGTGGTATGTACTGCACTCCATAGCCCACGTCCTTAGCAGCAGTGAGTTCATGCATGGACATGACCTGCCAAACCTGCATGCATCACAGTCATGTTTGGTTTTCATGTACCGAGCCTTCAATGCTCGTAATAATGGGCGGTCATACTGTGTCTGCAGATCACATTGTTTTACGGTCGCGCCGCAATAGATGATCAACCATCTCTCTGCTCCGGGCCTGCCATGGAGACCATGCCATCTTCCTACACAGCTAACATTGAGGTAAGTACACCACACACCCTGACATACTCTACATCGCCATCGTCCCAATTGAGTAACTGATAGTGTTTTTCCAGTCATATATTTGTCACCTTACTTTTCCTTGACGAGCATTCTCCGTGGAAACGGGGGTAGAAATGTATTTGTCGCTATGCTGCTGTCTACATGCGCTATGCAGATGCATTTAAAAATGAAACCACGTGGTGACATGCAGCCCTGTACGTTCGCGAACATTGTGATGGTAGGGTGCTGAATGGGCTATAGATACAACTTACTATAGTATTTTAACTACGCTGTCACATACATTGTAAGTGACCAGTCTATCCTGAATTATTAAAGCGTAGGTCTGAGCATTGGCCGAGAAATTCTCTGAGGCAGTCATTTCAATCCTGCAATCGACTATGCCTGTCTTCAATCTATCATCTTGTTTACTAACATCAAACACTAGCACGAGGGCAATTCTCATGAATTCGTCCGGCTCCAGCATCGGTAACTGCATTAGCCCATAGTAGGATCTTTGAAAGACAGCGTACATTTGATATGGTACCGTATAAATACCATTTTAGAAATCTATGTTTAAAACACAATATGGGCCACACTCAGTGTTCATAAAACCTTTATAACAGCAAATGCCACTAGATGGAGATATTCACCATGTGGGCTTATGTTGTTCCAAACGTGACTGTTTCAACAGTTGAGAACGCCATCACGTGCGAAAACAGCCTCGTATATCGACAGAATATAGCTAGCGAAAACAACACGTTGCTGTAAATCAGCTGGGTGTAAGGTGTGCACATTTTCACAATGATACGGGTGTTGTTCGTGCAGAAGCCTCACACACTTTGCTAACTCGCATCCATTGTGCGCGCGACTCCACGTTTGCTACTGGATGGCGTATCGGCAATTCGTTCCAACAATTCCTCCTCACACCTGGCTGTCCGGACGTTGTGTATCACACCGGTGTCATACCTGTTTGCTGTAAATGTTATAGTCTCGGGCATCCGTCTGTCTACAGACGTGGACATCCGATGACCCGGATGGCGTCTCTATGAAAAGGTCTTTTCATACCGACGTTGTGCTGCTGTTCCGATATTATCCTCGGCACCATTCACGAAATGCATATTCTCCTTTTTTTGCGCACGTGTACTGACTCTCCATGTTGCGAACCAATAGTGCAATGCCACCCTGTCATACACGCTAGCGGTGCTAACACACAGCTGCGCGCGCAACTGTCTCGTCACTTAGTACTTCCATCTTAGCTTTCGTGTTGCGTACCTGGCAGGCAACCAAGTGCACTCTGTTGCATCGCAAACTGTTCGCTTGAGAGTGTTACATCACGATAACGTTATATGTGCATTAACTTACTTTACGTATGATTATGATGTCTTAAAGAATTACCCATGGTACACACACATTGATAGGCGACTAACAAATCACCCCCTAGTATCCCAATGTAGGGGATGATAGTACTCCATAACTGTTCTCAGGTCTCATGTAGTAGTTATAGATAACATTATTTACAGAATGTCTCATTCATCTCATTAACGCTTCAATATTGTCAGGTAACCACCAAATGAAATATCGATTTGCAAGGGTTAAGTGTTACTGTACCACATTGCTCCTATAATATTTTCCATCCCATATTGCATAGGGAATCACCTCACTGCGATACATGGACATCAATTCCTTGTAGATGTTTACCCATTGATTACGTTTGCCTTATTATTTATAATCAATATAATGCCGCGTTTTAAAAATTATGGTAATAATAATTATAATATTTTAAAGAAAAATACACTTTCAATTTCCTTAAACACATGAGTTTTTCTTTTATACTAACGACCCCTTACCTTTAATTCTTCTTGTAGTTGTTCTACAATTACCTTACATGTCTACGCATCTGGATATGGTTTGCTAAAATAAGTAGGAAAAAATGGCATAACCGTCCCCAGTATCAAATTTTTTTTAGTTTAACAGGTAGTCTCTCTGGAATGGGAATATCTTGTCTCTTGTTTGTATCCGTTCTAGCTATCAATAAACCGATTCTACTCAATAAATCTTCATAATCACTAGATGATATTAGGCAAAAAATTTTAACATCTGCCAGTTGGTTGTTTTCTTATGTCATTCGGCGTATCACTTGCATTGTATAAGTAAACAAAATTATCGCATTAGTTTGACTGCTGTATGTTTAAAAGAACAAACGTGTAATGTCATATGTGTTTATGTACACTTTGTTCGTAAGAAACGATTACTGATTTTGATATACATACTATGTGTTGACGACTATTTAAACAGCTGTATTTCTCTATAGCCGGACAGTTATACACTTATTATTAATAGTAGGCTCATATACAAAGAAACAGTCAAATAAATAGATAATTTACAAATAAGTTCTTTGTTAAAAAATTCTAAACTGGCCCACACACNATACACAACTGCTGATAAATTACAGCTGTATTTCTCTATAGCCGGACAGTTATACACTTATTATTAATAGTAGGCCCATATACAAAGAGACAGTCAAATAAATAGATAATTTACAAATAAGTTCTTTGTTAAAAAATTCTAAACTGGCCCACGCACTCGTACCTAAGCTAATTCTCTAAACATAGATATTGTAACGTATGGAATGGCGTGACAGAATGAAATAAGTATGCACTTGTGTGTGTAACATGCACCATGTCAACATATATCAACAGTGGTCTGATNGCGTGACAGAATGAAATAAGTATGCACTTGTGTGTGTAACATGCACCATGTCAACATATATCAACAGTGGTCTGATACAGTATACTTCCTGTTAAGCAGTTACCTTTTATCGTTTTCTATAAGATGTTTGGCTATTGGTCATGTACTTTTTAATGTTATAATCACTTATAATCACTACTTTAAAGATTATATTGTTTTGGTGTACTTGC